>JAHIAM010001401.1:0-25022 GCA_021605205.1 Aegilops longissima
CCTTTATTTTTTTAATAAAACCAAAAGTCAAAAATAAAACCTAAACTATAAATATTTTATATAGGGTATATATATACCAAAATGATCGAGAGAATATTCCCTTTCATTTGAACATTTTCCAACCAAAATCAAACTTTATGAAAATCCATTTTTTCAAATTCAAATAAAATTCAGATTTGAATTCCAATCCTTTGGCAATGTTTCCTCGATATTTTTTGGAGTGTCATGTTTGCTCCTCTCATACTTTTGATCAAGCATTTATCGAGGTTAGTTTTGGAATTGTTTCCCACATGCCAAAGTTCAAATTTCAAATTCAAAACTCTGAAACTTCAAATGGAATTCAAATTCAAGCAGGATGCATAGGATGCTTATACGTAATTGTAAAACATTCCAAATAAGAAATTTGGGATGTTACACCTCAATGAACAATCATCGGTTTATGAAATGCCCGCTTGACACGCCTGGCCCACAAAGGTTCTCTGCATGCGCTGCCTGCGTTGGGTCAGCATACAGGCCATGCACCCAAAACCCTACGTCGATGGAAAGACCCATTGTGATGTCCTAGGTCGAGTCGAGGTGCCACTCATGACATGCCCGGGTGAACACGTAGTGCCGCGTTGGCGCCTCCATGAAACCGCGCCCGTGTGGGCCAGGAAACCCTCTGGACACACGTCCGTTCATGACAGACGGCGTTAAATACAGCAGGCAGGCTCCTCCCTGCGTCTATTTAATCTCCCTATTTAGCAGAGGCCAAGCCCGGCCAGAATCGCACACCTCAGCGCTCCCCTATCTCCTCCACCATTTGTCCCTCTTACAATGGCTTCTGAGAGTAGTTATTCGCATCCAAGCGGCTGGGTAGCCGCCGGATCTGAGCTATGCAGCTCGTTGATCCTCTCCCTCCCCGCTTGGCGAGCGATTGCGGCCCAAGCAGCCTGTGATTCAACAACTTCGCCGCTCTAGGCCAGCCTCGGCGAGGGAGGCGCCGCAGCGTCGTTGCTGCCATCCGCGCGCTTTCGTCCCGTCTCTTGTTTACGTGGCGGACTCCCATCTTTGGCGGCGCCATGCAAGCGACAAAGCCGGGTGTCTGAGGAGGCTGAGTCGGTGGGCGCCTCCGCGTCTGCCGCCATCATCGAGGAGAAGTAGAACCGCGAGGCCACCGCGGCAGGTCCCATGAAGGCCACTGCGAAAGCGGCGGCGGCGTGCAACAACAGGTGTCTTGCCGCATCCTTTTGTTCGCGAGGACCTTCGTCGACCCGCATGGGCTCCGCGGAAGAGGTCGATGTTAGGGCGATCTCGGTGGCGCGGCCTCATCATCTTGGCACAACCAATGATAATGAATTGGGCGGTAGGCGGCCGTCTTTGCGCTAAACATATACCTCACAGGGCTCGGCAGTCCGGTGATCGTGCTGCGGACATGAGAACACAAATCGATCGGCGGCGACCATTTAGGCCAGGTATTATATACATGCTGTCGAACAACACCGGCGTAGTTCATTTGAATGTAATGAAATCCGTCATGTTTGTGAAAATCGGTATTTTATATGATTTCCGTCATTGTTTATATGAAATATCAGTTTGTCACGTGTTTACGTGAATTTCGTCCGGTTGGTTGAGTTGTTGTCATAATAATATGCGGCTTCGGTTGGATGGCGTAATTTGCGAATTGCGTCGATCTGTAGGCGGCTTAGGCAGCGTTGTGGGACAAAAAACACAGCTGAAATGCGAGCACGTCTTCAACGTCTTGTACGGAGGATGCATGACAGCATGAGCACCCGAGCTATTCCTCGTTCGCCGGTGGCAAAGGCACGGTGGACAAAAGGTCGCAAATATTTTGGCTACGGGCAAGATCAAACAACCCCTCCCAACAGATTCAAATCCCTCGTTAAGCATGGAATTTTGCCATATGTTGTTTTTCATGGACTAGCAAGATGCCGTGCATTGCCGAACATCAAGATGCATTTTTTACAAACTCCCTTGCATGCAATGGATAATTAATGTCCTGCTTTGCTAGTACCACGAGGCAAACACCACTAATATTGCATCGATTAGTGTTAGTGGCCTTGTATATGCAGATTGTAATTTTGATAGTGGCCTTGTATATAAAAATGGAGGGAGAAATAGAGATAAGGTGAGGAGGAGTGGGCGTGGTGCCGTGGTGGTGGTGGTGGTCGGGGTGGGCGGAGGCATGGGGATGGGCAGTAGCATTATGTCTGGTTTGTATCTCTCTCACCTGAGACCCGGGTGGGGACATGCCGAAGAGAAGGGGTGCATGGCGCCACGTACTCCCGTCTCTTTCCAACCACACCCGTAGCGGGTGCCGCGGTAAGCTCATTTATGTACGAAAAAGGCAGCCCGTGGTAATTTGCTTGCGTGTCTTTGGTTTATCCACTTGGTGGAGGAGGATGCGTCTACCATGGGTGAACAAACAAATTGCGACTTGACGTTATGTTGAACTAAAAAAGGCAAACCATGTAGGGGCATACCTTAGAGGCAAGGCTCTATACCTTTGGTACTTTTGATGTGTCCCGTCAACTCACGAGCGAGGAGAAACTTTCTTAATGCGCCGTTGCCCACGAGCGCGGTGGCTCCACGAGATGAGGTGAAGCACTATTACTGTATGCCTTCCGCCCGCTCCCTCGCCCATGCATGCGTGATGGCTCATGCAAGGAGAATTTTACTACTCCCTCCGTTTACTCCTCGTCCCTACTCGTGCTTTGGTTAGTATTCCTCTATTTACTTATACAAGGCCACTATAAAAAATACATTTTGCATCTATACAAGGCCACAAATAGTGTCGAGACAAAGTTACTACTCCCTCCTTTCCAGTTTATGGCTCAATTTCAAAATCTCCAACCAAGGTAGGCGGTGAGTGGTCGAATTAATTTAAGTAGTTTGCACGATGCATTTCGTTTTTCTCAAGTTATGTTTTGAGGCATTAATTAGACGAATGCATGAATGACCACTAAATTTCCATGAACTTGTACATGCATTGGTTAGCTTCCTCTTGACACTGCTTGCGTCGGGTGATCTAACGCCTCGAAATCCAACATGTAATGGTACTACTACTAGTATAGTAGGCGAGAGACTTATCCAACGGAAAAACGAATGTTTGTTAGATGAGCCTATAAACCCTAGTAGATGCGTAATCCGTAAAACAGATTTTTCCAAAACTAAATCGCTCCTTTTCATGAATTCTGTAGTATACTCCTCCGTCGACACTCCCTTTCATGAATTCTGTAGTATACTCCTCCTTGCGCTCCCTTTCATGAATTATGTACTTCTATGCATGACATGGACATATAGCAACCTGGTCGGCGTGTCAAGCACCAAATATGATTAATGGAACAGCGGGGGCGCACTTAGTGCAAGCCCACTAGTAGTAATGAGCAATGAGGCGTCAAATGCAATGCCGCACCTTCCCAGACCAGGGTGAAGCAACCATTATTTCACACCGGTTCGACATCATCTCAAACCACGTACTAGTATTGCTTCTACCTCAAGAGGACACGGCATGCCGCCTTGGTACATCGACCGTGGGACACATGACAGGCCATGCTCCCCGCGATCGCTCGGTAAAATCACCTCATTTTACTATACTTCCTCCGTGTCATTTACTACATGGCATGCACGTCGTTCTAGGTTGAGAATTTAACAGCTATATATATATATATATATATATATATATATATATATATATAAAGGGATTGACTATTAGTCACCACAGGTGAGAATAGTTATTCTTCACCCTCTATTTTGATATTTATGCACAATTTTAGTTTAAAAATTTCATATTTTAGACATGAAAAAGAAGCGTAAGAAAACCTATAATAAATAAGTAATTTTTTCATCTTATATAAAATTACCAATGTAAAAATATAGTGTAAAATGTACATAAAATACAATTTTGACCTATATTTTTTTGTTATCTCAAATTTTATGCAGTAAATCAATATGAATGTAACTATTTGTATTTCAAATGTAATTTATTTATGAAATGATTGTAAGATTACCTCTGAAGAATAACTTATTCACACCTTTGGGTGATGAATAATAACACTATATATATATATATATATATATATATATATATGTGTGTGTGTGTGTGTGTGTGTGTGTGTGTGTGTGTGTGTGTGTGTGTGTGTGTGATGAACAGTATGCTAGCCTTTTAAAAATGTATACTTTGTACAGTACTACTCCACTATCGATGGATTGCTCGTCCATAAATTATGTGTATAGTACTATTAAAAAAGCTAGTAAATGCTTAATTGGGGTGCTAAATTCTATTAAAGAAATACTAGTACTAGTATGTAACATCTTTGAAGGGTTAAACTAAGCACACCTGAAATTAAACTATGCAACTAATGCAGTAGACACTGCATTAGGCTAGTCATAATGGGAGTAACAGCTAGTAACATAGCGCACTCAAGAAATTTTGCTTGTCGGCAAGTATTTAATGTGAAATGGTAACATAATATATTACTGTAACATAAGCGCTTCCCAAGGCAAGATGAGTCTACAAGCTAATAAATGGGCCATCTATGACACCACTATCATGTTACTTTGCATTATAAAGGTAGTAACTTAGACTAGTGTCATGCATATGACACTAGTCATTACTCCCACTATGACCAGCCTTAGAACCACCATGAGCAACAACACTACCTTACTCGGGTCCTCGTCCGTCCTCGACTTAGTCCTTGTCCCTCTTCCTCTTGGCGATACTTCTTTGCTTGAACATCCAACTTGGCTGTTGCTCTTCATCCAGCCCTTGTAGATATTGAAAAAGGTAGCCATCCATTGCAGCGTCTTGTGGTCTATATCTAGTACATTCGCTCCCATGCATGATGATGAAGCGATGTATGGAGGTTTCTCCGGTTACCGTCTGAAGGATGAACCATGGCTCCTGCCGGTCGGCGTGAAAGGCTGACGAGGGCACCGTGACCGATTTTTACGGAGGTTCGAAGGGTTGCCTACGCCGAGGTCTATCAAGCAGGACTTATTTATCGTTCTTAAAGTCTCTGATAATGAATTTGACTGTTTTTGTCCTCGAGGAAGTTCTTAAAATCCTAGCACTCAACATCGGCATGGCATATGTAGTAGACCAAGCAAATGTTATGTCATGACACGGATCACGGCGGGCTTCTTCTCTCTTACGTCATTTAGATCCTTCCCTCGTCCCGACTATGGTGTACTCAACATCTAGCCCGTGACCCACTCATCATGTGAGTTTTGAACATCGTCTGTCTGAGCGAAAGGCATCCTTTCACGGCGCGGAATCTGGTGTAGATGACGTCAACTCATTGCGGTGATGGTTGAAGCTTGTACTCACCTCCGATCGGGGAGATTTGGAACGCCATGCATTTGGGAGGAGGTTAGGATTAGTGGAACTACCGTAATGTGAATGGGCGGGGACGACTAGGAAGCGAACCAACATAGTATTAAGGGCGTGCGGGGGCGAGTAGGAAGCGAACTGCCGGCGTCTGACAGCAGGGGTAGTGGCTTTCCATTCTCCCATGATCACGGGCTTCCCGAGCCCTTGGATCTGAGATCGAGCAGTTGCATGGCGTGATTCTAGACCCTCTGGTGAATATCCTATCACAGAGGTTATTACGCAAATTTTAACAACAGCATCATTGTTTGATCTCGGATCCAAGGGCGCCGACAGCCCGTATCATGGTCGCGCCTACCACACGACCGTCGCGTCGCTTCCTTGATCGCGCCCTTTAATAAATGGTTTTGTCACGGCGATGTCCTCATGAAAGGACTTAGTGATGGAGCCATCGCTCGGGTTAGCTTAAAGGGGTTAAGCGGACACAGGGCAAGAGAGTTATACTAGTTGGCCCCTTGATGAAGGTAAAAGCCTATGTCTGATTACGATGGAATTGATGGGGTTTCAATGACTGAGGCAAACAAGCAACCTAAGTCTCGAGTTGTTGTCATTGTCACTGGTCTTGAATGGGTCGTCCTTATATACATGGGTGACACCCATCGGTTCACGAGTCAGGACCAGCTCATAGACATGTCGGTTGGTCTCTAGTATTTCTAACTTACAACACAAGTTACATAATAAGGTCGGTTCGGCTACAACCCTTAAACGGTCCGGGACTTAGGCCCATATTGAATATCCTCCGGGCTTCAAGCATACTTGGCTACTAATGAAGTTAACACGGCCTCTCACGGCGGTTTCGCCCGATAGTAATATCCCCAACATTAGGCCCATTGATTTGAACAGGTTCATGTCAATCCTTAGTAAAAACGTCTTCAATCATCTTCTTAATTGAACTGCCATGGCGTCATCTTCTCAGATTGTGGTGAACCGGCTTGGCGTCATCTGTCATAAAGATTATATCTAACATCTTTGTTTAATAGACTCGACAATCAGGCGACAACTCTGTTCCAAACTCCGGCTCCTTGATTCTCGCGCGCTCCTTTGCCTTTGCCTTTATAAGTACCAAAGGTCATTTCCTTTTCCCCTTCGTGCCCTATATGCCCGTCTTCCTCGCGCTGCCTAGCAGACTCGCGTCGTCATCAACCTATACCAGCCTTGGCGCTGCATCACCTAAACAGACCCGAGCATCACGGCGACCTTCGCTTCTTCCTCCGCTCGGTAAATCTTCTATCCTTTCACCATAGATCTGTTCTTAGGGTTTCCATGTTCTTGGTGTTCATCGTTTATTTCTTGCATATGATAACTGTCGATTTAAATCTGTGAATCCTTGTTGCGTGGCAGTAGGTTTTTAGCATCCGTGTTATGCGCATCTCAAGGTCTTAGATCTCCTGCGTCTTTGCTTTCGTTGATTCGATGCGCTCCGTTTTATACCTTGAATATTTATTTATTTTTGAATATGCTCCGGATCCAAAGGCTGTAACAAGTTTTAAGTGAAACCTGTTTCGCACCTCCACTTGATTCATCCATGTTTCGGACCCGGTTTAACTTTGTAAAAGCGACAACTCGGCATATACCATTAGTCCCCTTGTTGAACATGGTTTTCCGGTTTATATATTGTCACCTTGCGAACTCGGTTTGTAAACAAAATCTTCCGGTTTAACAATGAGCGCACCAATCTATAGCCTTCCAATATGTTCTTGAACCAGTATTACTGCCTTGCAGTTGCATCATGGCCAAGAAAGTGCATGAGTGTAACTGGGTCCTTCTCGGTGGCTGAAACCCAATGGGAGAACTTAGTTCACAGGCGCTTTAGGCAGACGGATGTCATTAAGCTGGAGGTCCACTGTCGGAGGTTCTCCGAGAACCTAAGGATGGAGAGATTATCGTTTTCTGACCACCTAGCCGGGGTTTCAGTCCCGGGTTCAAAGTTTTATCGAGGCGTCTTGGCCAACTTCAACTCGTCCACAAGATATTGGCCCCAACTCCAAACCAATATCTTTCATTTTCAAGTGCTCTCGAGGTGTTCTTCGGGAGAAGCCCTCGGTTGGCTGATGATTGCTTCCATCGAAACCGCACTGAATTTTCTAGCCGGTCCCAACACGAATTGGGTGGTGTGGCGATTCAAAAGCGGAAAAGGTCACTTACCCTCACGAAACTATAGCCATCCCAAAGTGGAACCCAACATGGTTTTACTAAGATACCTCTCCTAAAGCGAAAATCCATTACCGGTTCCGTCCGGGCAGCTAAAAATACACCCTCTCCCTCACCGGATGGCTGCTAGGAAAAGCAATACCCCAACTATCAAGCTCCGGGCCTTCATGGCGAGCGGGTTGGCGAGGAGTTGATCTTGCTCGATCTTTGATATCTTGGGTATCGCCTGACGAGCTGCGCTCCGGTTTGATGTGCAAATAGGCAAGATGTAAAAGACCCTCTCCGGCATCGAGATCAAGCAGGACGATGAAGTCCTTTGAAGTTGTTAAGAGGATGTTGAGCAATGAGCTGCTTGCGCACAAACCGGCCTGGCTCCTTTTACGCCATTAACAAACCGCCATTTGTAAGACTCATATCTTATTCATTTATAAAATCTGATTATGTTCAAATATTCTTTGCTGATGTTTAACATCTTTCCAGCGAGCGATGATCCATTTTGGGCGGAAGACTCCACAAAGAAACCGGTGGCAATAACCCGGCCCAGACCAAGTTGTGAAGAAACCAGCTTATAGAAAAAACCACCCTCCTCCGATCCACTAGTAGGCGATGATGTGGGTAATCGGACCTTGCGGTAGAACTTGACTCATGGTCTATTTTTTCACACCTTATTGATAATGATTATTGCGGGATATTCTTGAAGCTAGTCATCGATGTGTTGTAGAGGTAGTGCTCTTTCTTCCGATTCAAACCCTTTACCTTCGGTACAAATCAAATCGAAACAAGCAGAAGTTAAATTTTCTCATCCTCTTGCTTACTTGGATCAAAACTTTCTTATAAAGAACACATGACATGAAGCTGGTCGCGCAACCCGGCACAATGACCCGGTAGTCACCTCCAGGTTTACCGAACAGTCGGTTCGAACATTTATTCAAAGTCTCTAACTGTTTAGTCAATGCTTATCCTAAGCGGGCTGCTTTACGTCAACCTCTTAATTCATCGACTCCGATTATCGGGTGACTTCTCATTCTTCCTCTAAGCGAGTCAGCGAGGCACCCAACTCCCACACGCTCAAGGCGGTGCTTGGTAAGCCATATTCACGATAATGCTGTTTGGTATAGCACTTTCAATGTTCATTGACTAATCCGTCTTTTCCTTTGAGAGCCAAGCCCGGGCCGACAAGAAAGCTACTTTGAATAGCATGGCGAAGATGAGGCTCTGAACGGCCCAAACACCAAACCACGAGAACACATCGAGGATGATATCTTGGTGATCCGCCATTGCAAGGTCATAATGCTGCTGTTGAAGAGCGTATGTTGATGCCACGGTCCTCAAGTCAACCCACAAGTCCTGCTCAAGCGACAAGACAGCGGAGTCCACCAGCGAGACGGATAAACCGGTGACCCAGCGAACCGGCGAAGCCAAGGATGATGATGTTGTGATTCTTGGCTTTGGCCATTCCGAGCCAAGTAATCCTGTCGCCTTGCCCAAACATCTGCCAGGATGAATTTGCTGCCTTTGGCAAAAGCAAGTGGATGCCGATTTGACAACTTCGCGCTTTGAATCCACAAGAGCTTCATTCGGCTACTTGAACCGGTTATATAGCCCGTGACTATGAAGCGGTTTAGTGAACATGATGAAGGACAAATATGAGGTAAACTCCATAACTCTCTGTTTGTATATTGCCAACTATCGCTCAGTAGCCCCAAGGCAGTTCAACAATGTGTTAAACCGGGACTTGAATAACATAAAATTCCAGCATTACTTAATGATAGAAAATAGGCATTAGCCCAGCGCCAAGTTGAATACTTGTATTGAGCTTGCGACTTTATATATAAATTGTAGGATAAAAGCAAATATGCATTAGCCCTCAAGTACCAAGGCATAACTTGTTGTGGGGTTGGTACTAACTCTACATCTCAATCCTAAATGATTTTACGTATGTAGGTGATGTGAACAAGAAAGATAGTCAAATTGCTGATCTTCAAAGAGAACTGAAATCCTTAGCTGAAACCTCCAAAGCAAAGGGCAATTAACGAGCTTTCGTCATGGAAAAACTTAATGAGGAGGCTTCAACAAGAGGCGGATTGGAGCTCTTTGAAAAGCGCTCTAACACAATGGGCGGAAAATCTGAAGCTGCCCTTAAACGGTGGTGGATGGTGACCAATAAGCGGCAAGTACATGCCATGACCGTTGCTTTCTGGTAAGCCCTTTTTGATTCTGCCGTAATAAGGCCTTCTCATAAAATTGCGGTTTAATAATCCTTTGAATGACGGGGACACGCATTGGCCACTTGGATCAGACATGCGGAAAAAAGTTGAAAGCTTCTTATACATTGATAGAACAACTCTATCTCGGACGCCAGCGGATCATCCACACCTTCTCACAACAACGGCCGACCGACCTTGATCCGGGACAACGCTTAAAGATTGTCAATGCTTCCTGCCGGTTTGAAGAATTAAAGAAATTTGCTGCTAGAACCGGTAGCGATAAATGCCTTAATCGGAAAGCATGGGTGCGGATTTTGATCCTGTTGAAGCGGCCCAAAGGCTTCCCAAGCTTGAAAGAAGGCGGGGCGGAATTCAGCGAAGATCTTGAGTAAACGAGAAGTCGCCCTTTGGCCTATCGGCTGGTTGAAGAAGCAAATCTGTCTCACTATCGGGCCCGATATGATGGAAAAACAAGCGAGTGTACGCTCCGATTCTGAGGCGGAGAACCTTATACCGCCAATCCGTAAGCATACTTACGCTCCTGATTTTGAATCGTTGTTTGCTAATCAATGATGAAGTATTCAAGCATTAATGGGAATCGGTGAACATTGTTGATTTCCGGCAAATGATGAGAATCAGAAGTTGAAGCGGTAGCTGAGGATGACCCATAACCATCGAGCAAAGTGGCGATCAAGCATAAAGATCCGGTTTACATTACTACTTCATGCTGTTAAAACAATTATCTTATCTCGAGCCTTTGTGTTTGCCTTGTAATGAACTAGTTGCCACACTTTGTGTTGATATGCCTTCGTGCATATTTATTGGAACTTATGCTTTTGTTGAATTATCAACTTGACTGTTGTCTGCAGCCAAAAAATCTTAAACCGCCATTATGGATTTGTACCACCGACGGGTCATCATATCCATGTATATGAAACTAAAGATAGTACTTTAGATCAAACATATAATAAAATATGGGAATATATGATACCTGCCATCATAGGGCATGAAGTTTGGCCGTGCCAATCTTGAAGCGAATTATAAAAACTAGCTACGCTCAAGGAGAAAACAGCTCACTGCATATATAGGTCGGTTTACCGGGTAAACGTTCGATTAAGATGAACAGCGGTGTTAGTCCATGATAGGATGTTTATTTAAAAATCAAACGGGCAAAATTGTCTCGGATGAAAAACAAAGCGATATCTACGTCAGGCTGCGGTTAAAGCAGTTTAACATTTGCGGTTTAAGAACACAACAAAAATATGGAAAAAAAGACAAACAAATTGCAAGCAAAGGCAAAGACAAAATCTTTTGCGGAAAGAGGCTGCTTGGCAGATCAAGTAGCATTACCATGGTCGAACCGACCAAGCCCCAATAAGCGTAGCTATGGTTCATGTTAGCGAGGTCCCCAAATTATAGTGGCATTCGCCCGATCAAGAGGTGTAGCGATGGTTGGGTTCGACCAAGCCCCCAAGTGGCCTTAGGCCGACCAAAGGCGTGTTGGTTTAAAGTGACCAAGTTCCCAAGTGATCTTGTGGCTTCGCTGTCAAAAGGTGTTGCATTGGTTCTTACGACCAAGCCCCAAGTGACATAATATAAGCTTTGTTAAAAAGCTAACAAAAGGGTAAACCGGAGACTAGCTTTAGAAAAAACTCCGTGTAACCACTCATGATGTAAAAAATAGAGACCCTTTAGCTAAGGCTCCGATTTATTGTATTGATCATAATATATACATTGTCATAATATGTACATAAGTATAGCCTATGGCTTAAGTATAGTAAGACGAAGATGAGCTATGTTCCTGGCTGTTTGGTCTCCTCCTCCGGCGTCATTAGTCTTTATGCTCTCGAATATCAATCGAGATAATACGACCCGTTGTGCAGATTCTTGCTGACCGAAAGGTCCTTCCCAAAGGTGGGGATAGCTTGTGCATATCGATCTGGTCTTGAATGAGCTGAGCACAAATCTCCTTCTTGAAGGTTAGTTCTAACTGGCTATTTGTGATAGCGGCGAAGATCCTGCTGGTAAATCGCGAGCAGGCAGCTGCAATATCACGCTCCTCATCCAACAGGTCAAAGCGTCTTGCCGAGCTACCTCGTTGTCGCTTCAACATAAGCTGCTACGAGGTGAGTCATAGCGGATATATTTGGGAGAACCGCCTCCGCTCCGTAGACCATGAAGAGCGGCGAGTATCTGTCGATGCGCTTGGTGTAGTGTTGATGCTCCATAACACGGATGGTAACTCCTCAACCCAACAACCCGGCGTCGGTGCAAGTAACCATAAGCGGGGTTTGATACCTCGTATGATCTCTGGTTAGCTCTCTGCAGCAGCCATTGGACCGTGGGTGAGCTCTTGATGAAATATCAAGCGGATGTGCTCACGTTCACAGAACTCCTTCTAGCACCCTTAGACATTGGTACCATTATCGATAATGATCTGTGTGGAAAGCCGAAGGAAAATCACCTTCTTAATGAATTGAACCGCCATGGATGCATCACACTTCTTGGCGGGCTCGCTTCTACCCACTTTGTAAATTTGTCAACTGCCACCAAAGGTGGGGTCTTCTTGTCTTTGGACCTTTTGAAAGGTCCGACCATATCTAGCCCCCAAGTGGCACGGCCAATAGTGGAATCATCCTCAATTCTTGAGCGACACATGAAACGTCTTGAGAACTTGACAACCCGTCACGCCGCTAACAGGTCCTCCGCATCGGCATGAGCAGTCAACCAAATAAAACCGTGGCGAAGCCTGTAGCCACCGATTTTGAACCAGTGGTGACCACAATCTCCTTGGATTCGTGCAAGATCTCACAACCTTCCTCTGGTGACACACAACATTGAAATGCTCATACACTTCAATGATGCAACTCACCATTGACAATAGTCATGGACTTGGATCGCAGGATTTTCTGCAATGCGGCGTCTCATCCTCACATGCTTCGCCCGGTTCATGTGCAAGGTAAGGAACGTCCAGTCGGAATGACATGCGGTGCTGCCACCAAGAGCCTCCGGATCAGGAATAGCCAAATCCTCTTCGCGGGGAGCTTGACCCGGCGGGTTATCGGGACATCTAAGAAGACATTAGGCGGGATCGGTTTCTGAGACCTAGCCGACAGCGTCCATAACCGTTCTTCGTTTGTCCATGATCCACGATATCCCTTGAGTGGCATGCAATATCCACCTCACGGTGATAAGCTGCCATGGCGGGTCCTTAGAATCCCAAGTACCCGGACACTTGTTGGGCCACGGTCCGAGTCAAGCATTTGACTCAGCTGAGATTCATCTCATTAGCCATCCGGAGACCAGGGTAAAGCTTAGTACTAAGGTGCATTGTCGTTACAAAGGAACATTAAGTGGAGAAGCGTATTGAACTTATCACCTGTGGGGAAGTTAATAAGACTCGACCCCGAGCCCTCAATTGCCTAGACCCATCGAAATGAATAGTCCGATGGGTGTGATCCGGTTTTTCTTGAATAGCTTGCAGTTCCGTCAATCATTGATGAAATCCACAAGTGTTTGAGATTTGATGCTTCGTCGAGAGCCGTGTTTCAAACCATGCGGCCCAGCTCTATAGCCCACTTGGCAATCCGGCGATTGCCTCCACTGTTTTGATTATATCTCCCAAAGGTGCGAGGCGACCCTTGTGATGGGATGTCCATGGAAGTATTAGCGAGCTTCCGACGCCATGAAAACTCCATACACCAACCGACAATGCGGGTACCTTTGCTTGGACTCAATAAGCACCTCGCTGATATAAGTAAACGGACTGAACGGATATTCCTTGCCCGCCTCATGCGCTCTACAATAGCTTCGCTGGCTGCGAGCATTAGCTGCCACATATAGTAGCAATGGTTCTTTGTCATCGGGACAGCAAGAACGAAGCGAGTTGGCTAGCTGCCGCTTTAGGTCCTCAATGCTTTATCGGCGGAGGACTCCAAACAAATCTGCTTTTTCGCATCGTCTGAAGGTATTGCCTTCTCACCTAGGCGATGATAAACCGGCTCAGCAGCGGCAATCCAGCCTGCCAAGCACTGGACATCATTGATACACTTCGGTTTAGCGAGAGAGGTGATAGTTGTGATCTTCACGGATTAGCCTCAATTCCCATTGGACACCGGAAAACCAAATAACTTGCTGTCGATACACCAAAACACACTTAGCGGTTGAGCATCATCTTGTATGTCGTAGGTTATCAAAGGTTTCCTTCAAGTCATCAGCAGTCTCCTTCTCTCTCCTTAACCATAATATCATCCACATAAGCATGCACATTACGGCCGATCTGCTTATGAAGCGATTCTGTACACACCATTGATAAGTTGCACGAGGCACTCTTGAGCCCAAAAGCATAGAGACATAGCGAAGGCTCCAAGGAGTTATGAACACGTCTTCTCCGGTATGCTTGCCATCTTGATCTGATAACGAATATGCATCCAGAAACTCAAGCGCTCACAACCGTCGTAGCATCAATAATCTGATCAATGCGGGGGCAAAAGGATCTGAGGACAAGCCTTGTTAAGTTACATGTAATCCACACATGCGCCCGGTGCGTTCTTCTTAAGGACCAGCACCGGATTAGCCAACCATTTAGGATGGAACACTTCAACAATAAAGCCAGATGCTAGGCACGGCTTCTTCCTCTCAATAGCTGCGCCTTTCTTCGATTGAGCGAAGCGGGCCTTCACCGGTTTATACTTAGGATCAACATTAAGAGTGTGCTAGCGAGTTCCTCGGTACACTGGCATGTCGGAAGGCTTCCATGCAAAAATGTCCCGTTCTCACGGATGAACTTCGATGGTAGCGCTTTCCTATTTGGACCCAAGTTGGCGCGATACTAAAAGCTGCTTGGGCCAATGGCAGTGCGAATTCAACAAGCTTGGTCTCATTTGCCGATTTGAACTTTTAGAGCGAATCATATTACGTGGTTGGCTTTTCAGCGAGTCATGTCAGCGGATCAACATTATCCTTGTAATACTTCAACTCCTCCGTGGTACAAACCGACTCTGCATAACCGCATCACCTTCTTCACCTGAAAAAAATCTTGCGACTTCCATGAGCGATTATGGTCCCCTTGTGACCGGCATCTTGAGCTGCGGATAGATATAACGGTTGTGCCATAAACTTGGCATGGCCGCCCAAACAAAAGTGATACGAGCTCCGGATCTTAACCACCTCAAAACCAATGTTTCTAACCTCGAATCATGATCATCTCCAAAGGCTACCTCGAGCTATCTTGCCAGAGGATATGCTGACTTGCAGTACCACACCATGGAACAACTGTATTAGGCGGTTTAAGATTCTTGTCTGTTAGCCCCATCGGCGGAAGGTCTCATAGTACAAGATATTAATGCTGCTTCCTCCATCCATGAGCACCTTGGTGAACTTATAACCTCCCACGAGGTGCCACCACCAGCTTCGTGACCGGATTGTCAACTCGGGCGGAGATCCTCTGCTCCATATGATTGGCTGTTAGGACCAGCGTAAATAACGAAACCGGCGATTCAATTGAATTCACTGCTCGCTTGTGAAGCTTACGGTCCTGCTTATCCAAGCTAGTGGTGAACACATGATATTGACCACTATTCAACTGTTTGGATGGCGATAACCCATTGCTGCTTTGCGCTGGTTGTAACCACCACAGCTATTCTGATTGTTATGTCACCGATCTCCTTTGAAGCTGAACCGCATTTCCTCCATGACCCGGCCCATGGAATCCGGATCACGAGACACCACTGATCCATGAATAAAGGCATTAAATTTTTAAACTCACATAATATATCAATCCTTCAAGGTGGGTGGTGGCGCCTCCTTCATCACATGCTTGACGGACTGGTTTAATAGATAAGTCCAGCGGTCGGATTAGGACTGGAGCTCCACCGCGATTTGGCGGTTTACCCTTCGTCGGACCCCCTGTCCTGTGTGTTGGTATTAGCCACAAAGTCCATGATACCATCAAGCTTCGCTTGCCTCCGTTACCATGACCTGCCCGTGTTGTGTTGCTGCCCTTGGAGTTGCGTTCTTCTTTCCTTCCCTATCTTGTCATCATCGGACTCGGGATCCTTGGTACCATCAAATTAGCATACTTCACTACTTGCAGTCATGAGGTTCTCATATCGTTGCAATGGCCTTCATCCTTCCCAATTTCAACGAGAGGTTTAAACGGCGGTTGCTTTCCAAAGTTATAACCCAGGTCGGCGTTAATGCGATCACGAGGAGTGCAAATTTCCGAGACTCGGCGTACCAGGAGTTGTTGACTCTCCTTCCTCCTGGACGAGCGGCGAGTCCACTATCGACAGGGCTGCTTACATGTATCCTTTAAATTCTGGATAAACGGGCCATAGCCTGGGCCCATGAACTGATAAATTGGTTGGCTCTTTAACCAATCTGTTGTCCCTTCAAGCATCATGGTAAAATACTTTGCACAGCGCTTCATCTACATCAAGCATCTCCATGGCCATCTCATAGCTCTCTACCCATTCCTCCAGGAGACAAATTGGCGTGTAATTTGGTACCTTAAGCTGGCCCTTGAAATCCTTGGGCGGCGCACATTCATCATGAGGGACAAGACAATCTCCCAAAGAACTGAAGTAACCCTGGCTCCAATTGTGGTGGTTGGGCCGAACAGCATAAGTTGTGAGCCCCTTTATTTTTTTAATAAAACCAAAAGTCAAAAATAAAACCTAAACTATAAATATTTTATATAGGGTATATATATACCAAAATGATCGAGAGAATATTCCCTTTCATTTGAACATTTTCCAACCAAAATCAAACTTTATGAAAATCCATTTTTTCAAATTCAAATAAAATTCAGATTTGAATTCCAATCCTTTGGCAATGTTTCCTCGATATTTTTTGGAGTGTCATGTTTGCTCCTCTCATACTTTTGATCAAGCATTTATCGAGGTTAGTTTTGGAATTGTTTCCCACATGCCAAAGTTCAAATTTCAAATTCAAAACTCTGAAACTTCAAATGGAATTCAAATTCAAGCAGGATGCATAGGATGCTTATACGTAATTGTAAAACATTCCAAATAAGAAATTTGGGATGTTACACCTCAATGAACAATCATCGGTTTATGAAATGCCCGCTTGACACGCCTGGCCCACAAAGGTTCTCTGCATGCGCTGCCTGCGTTGGGTCAGCATACAGGCCATGCACCCAAAACCCTACGTCGATGGAAAGACCCATTGTGATGTCCTAGGTCGAGTCGAGGTGCCACTCATGACATGCCCGGGTGAACACGTAGTGCCGCGTTGGCGCCTCCATGAAACCGCGCCCGTGTGGGCCAGGAAACCCTCTGGACACACGTCCGTTCATGACAGACGGCGTTAAATACAGCAGGCAGGCTCCTCCCTGCGTCTATTTAATCTCCCTATTTAGCAGAGGCCAAGCCCGGCCAGAATCGCACACCTCAGCGCTCCCCTATCTCCTCCACCATTTGTCCCTCTTACAATGGCTTCTGAGAGTAGTTATTCGCATCCAAGCGGCTGGGTAGCCGCCGGATCTGAGCTATGCAGCTCGTTGATCCTCTCCCTCCCCGCTTGGCGAGCGATTGCGGCCCAAGCAGCCTGTGATTCAACAACTTCGCCGCTCTAGGCCAGCCTCGGCGAGGGAGGCGCCGCAGCGTCGTTGCTGCCATCCGCGCGCTTTCGTCCCGTCTCTTGTTTACGTGGCGGACTCCCATCTTTGGCGGCGCCATGCAAGCGACAAAGCCGGGTGTCTGAGGAGGCTGAGTCGGTGGGCGCCTCCGCGTCTGCCGCCATCATCGAGGAGAAGTAGAACCGCGAGGCCACCGCGGCAGGTCCCATGAAGGCCACTGCGAAAGCGGCGGCGGCGTGCAACAACAGGTGTCTTGCCGCATCCTTTTGTTCGCGAGGACCTTCGTCGACCCGCATGGGCTCCGCGGAAGAGGTCGATGTTAGGGCGATCTCGGTGGCGCGGCCTCATCATCTTGGCACAACCAATGATAATGAATTGGGCGGTAGGCGGCCGTCTTTGCGCTAAACATATACCTCACAGGGCTCGGCAGTCCGGTGATCGTGCTGCGGACATGAGAACACAAATCGATCGGCGGCGACCATTTAGGCCAGGTATTATATACATGCTGTCGAACAACACCGGCGTAGTTCATTTGAATGTAATGAAATCCGTCATGTTTGTGAAAATCGGTATTTTATATGATTTCCGTCATTGTTTATATGAAATATCAGTTTGTCACGTGTTTACGTGAATTTCGTCCGGTTGGTTGAGTTGTTGTCATAATAATATGCGGCTTCGGTTGGATGGCGTAATTTGCGAATTGCGTCGATCTGTAGGCGGCTTAGGCAGCGTTGTGGGACAAAAAACACAGCTGAAATGCGAGCACGTCTTCAACGTCTTGTACGGAGGATGCATGACAGCATGAGCACCCGAGCTATTCCTCGTTCGCCGGTGGCAAAGGCACGGTGGACAAAAGGTCGCAAATATTTTGGCTACGGGCAAGATCAAACAACCCCTCCCAACAGATTCAAATCCCTCGTTAAGCATGGAATTTTGCCATATGTTGTTTTTCATGGACTAGCAAGATGCCGTGCATTGCCGAACATCAAGATGCATTTTTTACAAACTCCCTTGCATGCAATGGATAATTAATGTCCTGCTTTGCTAGTACCACGAGGCAAACACCACTAATATTGCATCGATTAGTGTTAGTGGCCTTGTATATGCAGATTGTAATTTTGATAGTGGCCTTGTATATAAAAATGGAGGGAGAAATAGAGATAAGGTGAGGAGGAGTGGGCGTGGTGCCGTGGTGGTGGTGGTGGTCGGGGTGGGCGGAGGCATGGGGATGGGCAGTAGCATTATGTCTGGTTTGTATCTCTCTCACCTGAGACCCGGGTGGGGACATGCCGAAGAGAAGGGGTGCATGGCGCCACGTACTCCCGTCTCTTTCCAACCACACCCGTAGCGGGTGCCGCGGTAAGCTCATTTATGTACGAAAAAGGCAGCCCGTGGTAATTTGCTTGCGTGTCTTTGGTTTATCCACTTGGTGGAGGAGGATGCGTCTACCATGGGTGAACAAACAAATTGCGACTTGACGTTATGTTGAACTAAAAAAGGCAAACCATGTAGGGGCATACCTTAGAGGCAAGGCTCTATACCTTTGGTACTTTTGATGTGTCCCGTCAACTCACGAGCGAGGAGAAACTTTCTTAATGCGCCGTTGCCCACGAGCGCGGTGGCTCCACGAGATGAGGTGAAGCACTATTACTGTATGCCTTCCGCCCGCTCCCTCGCCCATGCATGCGTGATGGCTCATGCAAGGAGAATTTTACTACTCCCTCCGTTTACTCCTCGTCCCTACTCGTGCTTTGGTTAGTATTCCTCTATTTACTTATACAAGGCCACTATAAAAAATACATTTTGCATCTATACAAGGCCACAAATAGTGTCGAGACAAAGTTACTACTCCCTCCTTTCCAGTTTATGGCTCAATTTCAAAATCTCCAACCAAGGTAGGCGGTGAGTGGTCGAATTAATTTAAGTAGTTTGCACGATGCATTTCGTTTTTCTCAAGTTATGTTTTGAGGCATTAATTAGACGAATGCATGAATGACCACTAAATTTCCATGAACTTGTACATGCATTGGTTAGCTTCCTCTTGACACTGCTTGCGTCGGGTGATCTAACGCCTCGAAATCCAACATGTAATGGTACTACTACTAGTATAGTAGGCGAGAGACTTATCCAACGGAAAAACGAATGTTTGTTAGATGAGCCTATAAACCCTAGTAGATGCGTAATCCGTAAAACAGATTTTTCCAAAACTAAATCGCTCCTTTTCATGAATTCTGTAGTATACTCCTCCGTCGACACTCCCTTTCATGAATTCTGTAGTATACTCCTCCTTGCGCTCCCTTTCATGAATTATGTACTTCTATGCATGACATGGACATATAGCAACCTGGTCGGCGTGTCAAGCACCAAATATGATTAATGGAACAGCGGGGGCGCACTTAGTGCAAGCCCACTAGTAGTAATGAGCAATGAGGCGTCAAATGCAATGCCGCACCTTCCCAGACCAGGGTGAAGCAACCATTATTTCACACCGGTTCGACATCATCTCAAACCACGTACTAGTATTGCTTCTACCTCAAGAGGACACGGCATGCCGCCTTGGTACATCGACCGTGGGACACATGACAGGCCATGCTCCCCGCGATCGCTCGGTAAAATCACCTCATTTTACTATACTTCCTCCGTGTCATTTACTACATGGCATGCACGTCGTTCTAGGTTGAGAATTTAACAGCTATATATATATATATATATATATATATATATATATATATATAAAGGGATTGACTATTAGTCACCACAGGTGAGAATAGTTATTCTTCACCCTCTATTTTGATATTTATGCACAATTTTAGTTTAAAAATTTCATATTTTAGACATGAAAAAGAAGCGTAAGAAAACCTATAATAAATAAGTAATTTTTTCATCTTATATAAAATTACCAATGTAAAAATATAGTGTAAAATGTACATAAAATACAATTTTGACCTATATTTTTTTGTTATCTCAAATTTTATGCAGTAAATCAATATGAATGTAACTATTTGTATTTCAAATGTAATTTATTTATGAAATGATTGTAAGATTACCTCTGAAGAATAACTTATTCACACCTTTGGGTGATGAATAATAACACTATATATATATATATATATATATATATATATATGTGTGTGTGTGTGTGTGTGTGTGTGTGTGTGTGTGTGTGTGTGTGTGTGTGTGTGATGAACAGTATGCTAGCCTTTTAAAAATGTATACTTTGTACAGTACTACTCCACTATCGATGGATTGCTCGTCCATAAATTATGTGTATAGTACTATTAAAAAAGCTAGTAAATGCTTAATTGGGGTGCTAAATTCTATTAAAGAAATACTAGTACTAGTATGTAACATCTTTGAAGGGTTAAACTAAGCACACCTGAAATTAAACTATGCAACTAATGCAGTAGACACTGCATTAGGCTAGTCATAATGGGAGTAACAGCTAGTAACATAGCGCACTCAAGAAATTTTGCTTGTCGGCAAGTATTTAATGTGAAATGGTAACATAATATATTACTGTAACATAAGCGCTTCCCAAGGCAAGATGAGTCTACAAGCTAATAAATGGGCCATCTATGACACCACTATCATGTTACTTTGCATTATAAAGGTAGTAACTTAGACTAGTGTCATGCATATGACACTAGTCATTACTCCCACTATGACCAGCCTTAGAACCACCATGAGCAACAACACTACCTTACTCGGGTCCTCGTCCGTCCTCGACTTAGTCCTTGTCCCTCTTCCTCTTGGCGATACTTCTTTGCTTGAACATCCAACTTGGCTGTTGCTCTTCATCCAGCCCTTGTAGATATTGAAAAAGGTAGCCATCCATTGCAGCGTCTTGTGGTCTATATCTAGTACATTCGCTCCCATGCATGATGATGAAGCGATGTATGGAGGTTTCTCCGGTTACCGTCTGAAGGATGAACCATGGCTCCTGCCGGTCGGCGTGAAAGGCTGACGAGGGCACCGTGACCGATTTTTACGGAGGTTCGAAGGGTTGCCTACGCCGAGGTCTATCAAGCAGGACTTATTTATCGTTCTTAAAGTCTCTGATAATGAATTTGACTGTTTTTGTCCTCGAGGAAGTTCTTAAAATCCTAGCACTCAACATCGGCATGGCATATGTAGTAGACCAAGCAAATGTTATGTCATGACACGGATCACGGCGGGCTTCTTCTCTCTTACGTCATTTAGATCCTTCCCTCGTCCCGACTATGGTGTACTCAACATCTAGCCCGTGACCCACTCATCATGTGAGTTTTGAACATCGTCTGTCTGAGCGAAAGGCATCCTTTCACGGCGCGGAATCTGGTGTAGATGACGTCAACTCATTGCGGTGATGGTTGAAGCTTGTACTCACCTCCGATCGGGGAGATTTGGAACGCCATGCATTTGGGAGGAGGTTAGGATTAGTGGAACTACCGTAATGTGAATGGGCGGGGACGACTAGGAAGCGAACCAACATAGTATTAAGGGCGTGCGGGGGCGAGTAGGAAGCGAACTGCCGGCGTCTGACAGCAGGGGTAGTGGCTTTCCATTCTCCCATGATCACGGGCTTCCCGAGCCCTTGGATCTGAGATCGAGCAGTTGCATGGCGTGATTCTAGACCCTCTGGTGAATATCCTATCACAGAGGTTATTACGCAAATTTTAACAACAGCATCATTGTTTGATCTCGGATCCAAGGGCGCCGACAGCCCGTATCATGGTCGCGCCTACCACACGACCGTCGCGTCGCTTCCTTGATCGCGCCCTTTAATAAATGGTTTTGTCACGGCGATGTCCTCATGAAAGGACTTAGTGATGGAGCCATCGCTCGGGTTAGCTTAAAGGGGTTAAGCGGACACAGGGCAAGAGAGTTATACTAGTTGGCCCCTTGATGAAGGTAAAAGCCTATGTCTGATTACGATGGAATTGATGTCCCCAATGTTTTGGCGGGTGGCGTCATGCACATATGTGCTCTTCACCCTACCCTCGAACTTCTAAAAACAAAAGGCGGGGCACATTTTTTTTAGCTCACCGTCACACCTTATATTATTATCTTGGAAGCGTTCTTTGGGCATAGTATATATTGTACTCTCAGAAGAGAAGGGTGCCGCACCTAGTTCTCTCACCCCTCATTTCGTGAGCATTTTTTGAAGCCAAAAAAATCACTCCACTATATATAAGCGGGCCTTGCGCTTGCTTTACTAGATTTCCTCTTGTTCACTCTCTAATCTCTCGGGATCTAAGCAAGACATAGGTGGGCACCTCTCTCTCTCAGCTCACGGTGGTCACAAATCGGGGACAACCTCGGCAGGGGGGGTGTAGGTGCATCGTTCCCCGGCGTCGGGGCGAGGAGGAAAACGGCTGCTGCAGCGTCCCGATTGGCGGCCCGTGGTTCTCCCGAAAGCGCCCGGCTCGGAACCTCAAACCCTTCCCTCCTCGGGTTTGGGGCCAAGATCGGCCTCCGGCCGTCTTTGACATGCCGGCACCCTCGGTATATATTCCTTGAAACCTGCCTTGCTCTAATGCCCACTCTTTTGTGGATCCTTTTCTCCTTTCCGCTGTTCCAAAGCCACCTAGACTTCTACTATTATTAAAGTAAAGCTAGTTCATCATCAACTCAAGCGTTGGTTCAAGCAGGGAAGAAAGTGGGAAAGTTGAGCATGAATCTGGACTTGTTCTAAAAAGGAAAGGGGGAAAGTAGTAATATCTGTCCTATTTAAATAACCGTATTTTTATTTGCATAACGGGTTTTCTCCATATCGTTTGGGATTCTTCTCGTTCGTTTCTATCCGGCAAATCAAAGCACACCTCGGTTTAGTACAACGCAAAATGAGATGGCTATCCCTTTGCCGTTCCCTAACCTCCCGTCTTCAAGGTATCCCTACATTGGTAGTAACTAAGGTAGAATGAGTAATCTAAATGAAGCTGATTTCGTTTTACTTCGATTGCATCGGAGGCAAAACAACGCATCCTAGTCCGAATGCACTTTCTACCGTTCATCCATGGACCGAGGACTAGTCGCGGCGGTTTTGGACGGTCTTGGGACAAGAGGCATTGTGGTTTGCTTATTTCGCAAATAGCGGTGCTTAAAATTAGTGGAATACAAAATTTCACCGGTGATTCTTTGCAATTGTTCACATTCGGGGACCACAATTATAATTGGTTATTGGAATGAGAACCTAACCTGGATGGTGGCAACAAGAAAAAACGGTGAACTCCGGAAATTTAAACCTGGGGGAAATTTTTCTCGGAAAGCCTTGCGTTTTTCCTGATTTGTAAACCTTCTCACAACTTTGTCTTTTTGTGAACTAGTATATGTTTGTTATGTTCTATGAATCATTGAGATTATAAAACTGTTAACTTAGCTTTAAGATTTTCTATGAAAGAGTTTAATGTAGTGTTCCACAGGCTGATATTGAGCGTTTGGAATTTATTATTTTTTCAATTCTCAACCCAACAAGATACATTTATATATTCAGGGCACACAAAAGTAGCAGTTCCCTGAGGGTTCAACAGTACTAGCCCAGTGGGTTTGATAACGAGGGAAGGTTGGATAATTAACACAATCAAACTACTATTAAACACTATGGGGCAACTATTTCATCCTGATCTAATTTGGGCTGGACACAAGCGGACCTTGCCATGAACATCATCGGGGCGTCCGCGCTCAATCCGGAACCTTCATGAAGACAACCTTGGGCCTTGCCCGATAAACTTGTTTGGGAGGCATGCCCCGTCATCTTCCTGCGTAAGCTTGCAAAAACGTATGCCTCACAAGCGAATAGCTTTGAACTTCTTGTGCGGTACACCCTAGACAACACGGCAGGGTGAGGCTGGAATACCCTCTTCTTGGTATAACAAAATGGCTTCAAATCCAATAGCCTAAGTTCTGTTTTCCCGGTCCGTATATTGGTCGTCCGCCTCATAAGTGACATGCCAACCACCAATCCTTATCGCATCGGGGCTCTTTAAAAAAACAAATTGAATTACTTTTCAATATAAAAACACAATTATTTAAACCACTATGTTAGCATGGCATAAGCTAATAAAATTTTGCATTATTAATCACCACCTTCCTTTTCTAAAAAATCACCACATACTTAGATGAAAAACCACAATCGAGATGGCAAAGAAAAATCACCTTGGGGCTCGGGGGGGGACACATCCTCGAAGGAAACTCTTTGGGTGCCAGGGGTTGTAACCTAAGGGGCGTTGACCATCTATGTGGTGGGGCGTTCGGGTCGGCTCGGTGGTGCCTCCATCTTCTTGGAGCTCTTCTCGTGGGGATCAGCCTCCGGTCTGCTCAATATCGAGATCTTTGCTTGGTTCTCCTTGGTCCATATGGCGGCGAAATGGAGACCCGAAAGGAAAACACAATCCAATGACAATGAAACAAAAAAGAGTGAGGATGTTCTTTTTGCAAAAGTTCTTTTTTTTCGACGAAAATATACCAACATCCGGATCCGCTTACCTTCCCCTTGGGAGAGAAAACGTGGCAATAGTGTTGCCTTTCTTGAAGCGGTGAGGAGAGGGTTCACGAAGAGTGAAATGATGGTTGCCGGTCAAACACTGGGAGGTGGGGTTTTGTGATCATGACTTTCTTTGCCGCCTATGGGGGGTGACTCTCCGTGCATCTGCCTTCTAATTTGGTGGATGGAATTTGGGCCCAGCGCGGCCCGCAT
>JAHIAM010001402.1:0-57285 GCA_021605205.1 Aegilops longissima
AATAACGAAGCAGGATCAAATCCTACTAGGATTTGTAAAAGAATAAAACCTTGGCTCCTGGCTCCCTAGGTGCGTGCGTGCGATGGTCTTGGCCTTGGCGGCCCGGCTGGTTGGCGGCTTGGGCCTATATATATATATATATATATATATATATATATATATATATATATATAAAATTTTTTTAACAAGCAGAGAGAAAAACAAAATGATAAAAGAAAATGAAAATATTATATAGGCATATAATATACCAAAATTTTCAGAAAAAGATTTCCTACATGATGAACATTATTCTAGCGTTAAATAAAATACACACAAATTTAAATAAAGCAAAAGTGCTTCTAGTCCAATAAAATCCAACAAAATTATTTTAAAATACCAAAATGACTTCAAATAAATTTCTCTCCAATTTTACGATGTAGGGAATCATGTTACCCTATTTTCCATATATTTTGTTTTGGAGAAAAATATTTTGAATAAAACTGAAATAACTCCAAATTGGAAATAAATTCAAAAGAACTTTGGATTTAATTCTTTTAAAACTCCCAACTCATATTTCATTTAATTTGAAGAAGTCATTTTATCTTCTCTCGTGAAAATCATTGAGTTGCATAAAGTTTCAGAATTGGAAATATTTTCCAAATGAAATTCAAATATTTTCAACACCCTTGTCATTTAAATAAATGGAAGAAGTCATGTCATCTTCTCTCCAGGGTTTTGTGATGAAAAGAATTTGAATTCATGGAGATCATAAATGCAAGGTGGAAGTTTGGGAAAGTCATTTCATTCCCTCTCATTCAACTTTCAGAAAGTTTCAAATTTCACTCAATTTCACACAAGCAACCACACCACTATCAAACAAACAAGCATAAATATTTATTTAATATAACATTCCAAAATTTAGAATTTTGGGATGTTACAAATCTACTACACTTAAAATGAATCTAGTCCTCGAGATTGAAGAAGCAACAAGAAAAGGTTAGGGTTTGGGGTCTTCCAGCCGTCAAATCGATCGAATGGTCTAGTTTGCTACCACACTTAAAAGCAGGGTTATGGTTCCAACGGAACTCAGGTACTCCATCCTAGGGTGAACACTATCGGTCTTCTCACAACTTGAAGTAACTCCTACTTTGGGGCTCTTCGGTGAGGTCAAAACCTTTTCCTCAAATCGTGTCCTTTCATCCTGGTGAGGTTCTTGAGAGACTGTGTCTCCTTAGTGTGCAGTCGTCGCCAATAAACAACTCTCGAGATCTCATGGTGGTCGACCATTACAGGTTTCTTCTGCAGGAATAATGGGTTGGGTTGGGTCTCACCGTATGACCTCACGTTTGTAGCGATTTGCGGTACATGGATCAATCGTCCTACCATTCTAAGGTTTTGGCTTGTCGTGTCGGCGCTCTTCTAAAGTTTTCAAGTCTCTCGATTTTCCATCAACATATGATAGTTCATGATAGAAGTCTCGGTATGGGGCCAATCCATCCCGTGCTTGAATTATTACCACATCGTAAGCAGTGAATCACGTATTCTAACACTTGGGCATACTCACAAGCATTGCAGAATTTCTCTTGTTCTCGAACTGGGTTCGAGTAAATCCTTTAGTTCAGCAAGCCAAACAAAACATCTATCGTTACTTCACCACTCTCGAGGTTTTTGCGTAACCTCCTACAAAGCGATATCTGATTGGATCACTGATTCTTCCAAATTTATTCCTTTATCAAGGTTACATCTGTTCCTTTTCAAAATCCTGGGCCTATGGGTTTATGGCCCACTTCAACACTAGTGCAGCTTTAACTCATCCTTGGAGTAACTCTCTTGTTCCATATTACACCTCCTTTAAATCCAGTAGTACTCTGTTTCTTCATACCATCATATCAAAAGCAAAACTCCAACTTTTTTCCTTCGAACTACAGTCCGTGGAATATATATTTTCTTATCCATTAGTCTAGTCTTCTTCACAGGGTACTACCACCCTAAAAATGAAATTCACAAATCCATCCATAGACCATATTTCTCATATCCTCGAAAATGGTCAAAATCCGTGTTCATAGAGTAACAACTCATACAATTAAACATATGAAAACATGTCACCTTAACTTTTGATTTCATGAATTCATTACAATATCCGAGACTTTCATTACATAAATTCAACTCCATATCCTTATGGAAACAATTGCTTCCTACTACACTTATTACGAATATCAAAATTCCAACTACTCAGCTCCAGCTTTCATCTTGTCGGAACATTTAGTAGCATAATGTCCTGCTTCCTTGCAGCAAAAACAAATGACTTTCGATAAGTCTTTGGGCTTCTTGGAGATGGTGCCTGCTCCTTGAGTTCCTTGCTTCCTTTTGAGACAATGATTGGCATAATGCCCGACGTCCTTACATTCAAAACAGGTAATATGACTCTCTTGTCCCTATTTGCATAAATTGGGTTGTTCTGAGGGTGTCTTTGTTTTCTCTTCCCGGGTTTCTTCGTTCTGATCAAACCTTCTATTCCCTGTGGATCAAACTCTATTGCTTCCGTCGGGAAGTATCCCGGATACTCTTTTCTTTCCTTGGTGCAATACTGTGAAAAATGTCCTTCTTCTCCACATGAATAGCAGGCATTGGAGTAAAATCTGTTGAGGCCTTCTCCATCAAGGTCTTCAACACATTCCTTCATCACTGGTTCTTTCATAACTTCTCGGAGGGCTTCTTTCATTCCTTCTTCCTGCTCCTGAATAGTTTGTTGCACCATGGGGTGAATGTAACACTTGAGTCGGGTAGTGGGTGGTTCCTTCACACAGAAACAAGTCACCTTACTAGTTGGGCATTCCTCAATTGGGTGTTTCTCCTCACAATGAGGGCATCCATCCTTGTGTTCCCCACAGGTGTGTCCTATTTCTCCATAAATCTTGCAGGCACAAGGTTTCTTCTTTGGGTTATCGTAGTGCTTCAGGATAAGGCGAGATCTTGTCGAGTCTTCTTGAATTCTTCCCAAGTCTTTGCTCCATTCCATCCTGTATAGCTTGATGCATACGCCACCATGTTGTAGCACTTCCTTCAAAGTACTGAAGAGCGTAAGATACTTCATTCTTCCTTGAAACCAAATTGTTCCCGAAGTGATTCTCCATGTTCTGAATCCATAGCTCTGCCTCCGGCTGAGTCTTCGGTCCAGAGAATATCAGTCCAACTTCATTCATCATCTATGGGGTCCAAAAGTTTTGGGATGAGATGTGAGAGAGGTGGGGAGGGATATACACAATACACACAATAGTCTGGAAGAAATGAGTTTTATTTTGTGGCTGTCGGGAAAACATCAAACAAATGATAGCTCACAAATCGCCGCATCTAACGTAAGTATATAACAGGGGTTTGGTCTTCTAAAAGTCAAATAAATCTTTAGATTCTTCAAATTCTTCAAGTCTTCAGAGTCTTCAATTGTTGCAGCTTCAACTCTTCTAATGCATGGTGAAATCCTCTTTACTCTGAAGTGGTCATCAGTTCTCCGATATCTAATCCTTCTTGGAGCGTCTTCAGTTGATCCTCCGGGTGATCAAAGGATATGGTATATTCTAACTATTTGAGGTAAGGATGTTATTTGATAAAATCAGAAAAGATGAGAAGTAAAGGATCTATTTGAAAATAAAGTTTTTTGAGACATCCTGTCCTAGGGGCTTTCCGGTTTCTAGGGTCACGTCCTACAGTCAACGTGTGCTCTGATACCATATCTGTAGCGACCCGACCTCAGACGGTCAAGCCTTTGTCTATCCGTGCCATCCCTGGATCAGTATGCTGGCACACACAGTACATCAATGTATATATCAAAGTGCAATCACATGTATAAATAACGTAAAACTGATATATACCTCATAAGTCTCGTGAAACAAGAAATCGGGTGTGGAGTCCCATCAGCGCCATCGGCGGAGTTGAGTGTGAACCGTAACCCCTGTCGTAACTCTTACTAAATGGAAATATCGCAACATGATACGTTGCAGCCGTGTGAGTCGATTACATTGAATGTACCGGCAAGATCACAATAAGAGAAAACAGATGATAAACTATACTATATGCAGTATGGCTTTGTGGCTCTGTATCTGAGTTTTGTTTGCGTAAAAGCTGGTTTTATTTTCCCTACATCAAGTAATAACTGAAGTCTGTACTATGGAGTTTTTTATCATGACATGGTTCCACCAACCGATGTCTCATAGCCCAAAATCATCATAAGGTACCAACAATTAAGTTATCAATCCGGTGTTGAGAGTTCCGAGATAGATCCAAGTCCAGAGGCTCAAATTGTCCGTGAAATGGGACACGGCTAATCGATTAGGTTTAAACCCTCTGCAGAGGTTTGTACACTTTACCCAAGATTCGATCCCTCTTTTCGTTCTCGCACTTGAGGGTGTTTGAGAACAAGATGACGAAACATGGTCTTCGAAGAGTTCCCCGACCACTTTCCGGTGCTCATTCAATCCTACGTAGTTCTACATCTTCTAGCACCGTCCTAGCCAGTCACAACTAGGGTCAACCAAGCCGAGCCCATAGTGACTTGCGGTTGCAGGTAAGCTTCCGGGCATGAAGTATTCTTCCGTCTCTTTGAGTGCTGGTGAAGCTTTCATAAGATGTCATGGCGCTTCTCCATGCATCCGGACCAACTTTGGATTCTCCGGTGCCGTCAACCATCCTTCACCCAGTGAGTGTGTATTGAATTATTGTCTCGAGTCTTGAAGTCTTGAGGCCTTGAAGATGCATCCTTGCAGATTCCATCATGGAGTTATCGTCATTGGCGTAGATCCTCCATTCTCACACCACTCCGAGCACTCATACCAAACCCGTCTACTATAGCGTAGCATTAAAATAAAATATCGTCCCGGGCTTGGTAACGATGTAACATCCCAAATTTCCTATTTGGAATGTTTTACAATTATAGCTAAGCATCTATGCATTACATTGAATTTGAGTGCCATTTGGAGTTTGAGTTTTGAGTTTTCAAATTTGAATTCAAACTATGGCAAGTGGGAATCATTTCAAAAACTATGCCTGATAAATACTTGAGCAAAGTATGAGAGGAGCGAACATGACACTCCAAAAATATCAGAGAAAAAATAATGCCAAAAGTTTTTGAATTCAAACTTGAGTTTTATTTGAATTTGAAAAAAATGAATTTTTATAAAGTTTGGATTTTGCCTTTGGAAAAATGTTCAAATGATAGGGAATATTCCCTTGATCATTTTGGTATATATATGTCCTATATAAAATATTTATATTTTATAAGTTATCTCTTTTTGTTTTTATTAAAAAATAAATTTAAAAAAGAAAAACCCCAGGCGCCAGGCCGAACCAGCAACCCAGCCAATGCCTGAGGCCACCCACCGCACCTAACCCACCAGGCCCAGTGAGCCGAGCCGAAGCAGCTAGGCCCCCCCTCGCCGAAACCTCTTGGCTCGGCCGACCGACCGCGCCGCCTCCCTCTCTCTCTCGGCGGTGGGCCACCACCTCCTTCAACCCCGCCCGCCACCTCGCGCCGCCGCCGCTCGCCGGATCCCGCGGATCCGGATCCGATCCCTCGATTGCCTCCTGCCCAAGCGGCGCCCCTATAAAGCCCTCCCCCCATTCCCCATTCGCCCCTACGCTCGGAACCCTCCTCTTCCCTCACGCGCTTCGCTGGGAGCCCAGCTCACCTCGCCGACATTCACCTGCTTGCGTCGCCCTAGACCCCGAGCCTCGTCGACTCCACCAGAACCCCCCCTCGGCCCCCACCGCGGACCACTCCGCCAACCTCCCGGCAGACGGAGAGGCCACCACACGCGCCGCCGCCGCCGCCGCCGTCGAGCTCCGGTAAGCCACGAGTTACCCTCCCCGTCCGATCTATATCGACGGCTAGGATTAGAACCCCGAAGGGGTATGTCTTTTAATTAAAACCGGCCAAGTTTAGTCCGATTTAATTTTAAGCTAGGGTTTTATTTTTAGACCGGCCCGATTCATTTTAACCCTAGGGCCCGTTTAGCTATATTACATACGGTCGTAGAGTTAGGCCCATTAGGCCATTTTTCATTTATTTTCGTTTCCTATTTTAACAGAATAGTTCAGATTTGAAAAATTCATATCTTTTATTATACTTAATATTTTTGAGTGATTCTTTTTTCTTGGTTTGCAAATTTTCTATAGTTTCTGTAGAAAATATTATTAGCTATGTCAAAATTATTTATAATTGCTTTAATTTAGTTTTAGTCAGAATAGTAAATCTGTTATAACATGAGTTAGGAAAATTATTTTATATGATTCTTTTTGTCCGAACTTTGTTTTGACATTGCCAAACCATAGGAATTAATTTGGGTATTTTAGGATTAATAAAAATAGTTTTAAGCAGAATCTTGTTATTCTTAATTAATTGACTAGCTACTGTTTTCTATTATTTTAATTAGTAAATGAATTTATTTTTCACACGTGATTGATTATTCTAGGATAGTTTCTGTCACTTTATAGGATGAACTTTTATTTTATGATAAATAGAACTTTTAATTTTATTTCCTTAATAGAAATTGAATTAGGCCTAATAGGAGTTTCATAATAGATTTTAAATTGATTCTTTTTGCTCCTAGTTGCTTAATGCATTCTTTTACATTAAGTTAACAAAACTCATGCTTAGGTTATGTTGAGAAAATTTTTGTTATATAAAACTATTTTAGTTGTTGCTTGAAGTAGGAAAACTTTGAGTTGGTTTTCTTGAGTTTTCTTTGGGTTTTGTTTTGTTTGTTTTGGTGTGTTATTTTGTTATTCTATTGTGTTATGTAGTCTTATGCTATATGCTTATTGTGATTATTGTTTGTCTCGGTAGAGTTTCGGAGTCTGAAGCTTGCTACTCTGAATCCCTAGCTACGAGGATCATCGACAAGGCAAGTCTTGATCATGTTATTTTCAATACCTATGATTTTGTGCATTAGAAATTATACCACCCACCATGCATGCAGTAGTTGAAATTTTGAAGTTATAATCTTGAGTAGTATCATGTGGTAGGATGAACCAATCCCCTTGTTACCATGACCCGGGGCGAAGTAGTTTATTTTGCTATGCTCAAAGGCGGGTTTGGTTGAGTGAATTCATAAGTAAGATGTGAGAGTCAATGATGATGACAACCCCATGAACTACAAGAATCAAGATGGACTTGAATTCACTCTTTGGGTGGAGGGCGGTTGGTGGGCACCTGGAGAACCCGGTGGTTGGCGGGATGCATGGAGAAGTGCCATGACATCTTGCGGAAAGCTTCACCCGGCCATGAAGAGGCGGATGGATGCCCCATTGACCGGAAGCTTACTGTGCAGCCGCAAGCCATTATGGGCTCTGGCTGGGTCAACCCTAGTTGTGGCTGCTGGTGGGCGGTACTACGAGATGTAGAAGAACGGTAGGATTGGATGGGTACGGCGGTAGCGAGAAGAACTCTTTGGAAGACCTGTTTCATTCATCCGTCTTCAAACACCATGAAGTGCGAAGACTTAAAAGGAGGAATGATTCTTGCGGGTAAAGTGCACAAACCTCTGCGAGTTAAAGATCTAATCGATTAGCCGTGTCCCGATTCACGGACAATTTGAGCCTCTGGAACTTGGAAGTATTCGAAATCTCAACACTAAAACTAATAAATTAATTTGAGGGTTATGACTTAATAATTTGGGAATGAGATATTGGTTGGCGGAACCATCTCAATAACTACCAACAATTTGTAGTAATTTGCAAGCAAGTCCTTTGTAGTAGGGAAAAAGCGGCTTTTGCAAAATGATGAAACTTAGAGCTCCACAACCAAATTGCATATAGTGTTAGTAATTATTATTGTTATTCTCTTCATGACTTGCCAGCTTATTCAAAAGCTGACCTACGGCTACAACGTCTTATGTTGCGAGATTTATTCGATCGGGAGTGAGGCTCGCTCGCGCTTAGCGATTGCCCTTGGAGTCGGATGGACTCGCTTTATCTTCTCGCTTCGCAGCATTAGTAGTTTATTTCTCATGAGTTGGCCTTGAGCGAATTTATTCTCTTGTAATAAAGACTCTATATGAGAATCGTGTAATAAATTCAGGTGTGATTGAACTTTGATTATTTCATCGATGTCTTGTAGTACGGCATGATCTTGGGATGAATACGAGACACGGAGATTTGACCGATTTTGGGTCAGTCGCTCTGAGATGGTATCGAGCTTACGTTGACCGTGGGATCGTAACCCCTAGGATCGGAAAGCCATAGGAAGAGACTATTTGCTTTATATCCTTATCATTCCATAATTCTCCCGGTTCATTTCTAACTCCTCTCCGATTTTCAACATTCTAGATGGTCGTCGAGTTCACCCAGTTTGCTACGGAGTTTTGCGGCCCGATGAGGCGATGCCCTTGGCGAGGAAGCTGGTCGAGATGGTGAAGAAGCTGAAGATTGCTCGCCCTCGATCACGGAAGCCAACCAATGCACTCCGGCGGACACCGCTCTGAGATTGAAGTGCATATTCGAGGAGAACCTTGGAGGACATCTGAGCCTATTGACTTTGAGTTCACCGACTTCAAGCTGGATCATCGGAAGGACATGGCGATCTATCGTGCCCTTGGACATCTCAGAGAATCTGGGGCGAGCTCGATCCATCGAGACCTTGCCATGGTTTCTCGAGAGCGAGGAATGGAGATATCATCCGCACCGTAGAGGGCGACTCCATTCTCTCTTATGTCCGGGACTTGGAGTGTCTCCTCGGAAGCAGGAGATTCAGACTCGCCGTAGCTTCGAAGGTACAGGGAGGCTGTTGTTCCATGAGCTGGGGCCGGAGGAGAAGGCACACGCAGACTTCCTTAACCATGAGGAAGAAATCGCGGACTTCATGGAGACGAGTCGGCGACTGAAGATGAAGCTTGCGCAATTGAGGAAAAGATGGACTAGGGAGGACCTTTTCCGAGTGGAGATGATGGACCCCTCGTGAGCAATGATCAGGATTATGAAGGGAGTTCCACTGGAGGAAGCCGCAAGAGGCGCCAACAGAGGACACCACACGGAGGACATCGCACGAGGAGGGCCAAGGATTATTGATGAAGACTTTTAGTCGACCACCATGTTATTTTACTTTTTAAATCGATCAGTTAGGCCGATATTTTCGATTAGTCGTAGCTTTTGTAATCAAGATTGAACCATGTTTGAGTGGAATGAATAAATGATTGGTGTGATTATGTTTGTGCATTCATATGGGTAGTGTTATTTCTCATTAGACCATTGTTCTATTCTAATTGTCTCATCCACTCCAAAACACGGATGCCTCGAGGCGTGACCCGGTCTCAACTTCCGCGGAGCTCACCCAGCTGCTCCGGCAGCGAGAATGCCATCATCGGATGCTCATCGAATCGAACAACAACAACAACAATCCACCGCCACCACCACCCACTGTTGACAACTTGACTCGATTCACGAGGCTGAATCCGCCGATGTTCTCTAGCAGCCTTGAGCCGATTGTGGCGACGATTGGCTCCGCAAGATCGGAAGAGAGTTAATCACTGTTGGAACACTGATGCGAGAAGGTGCGCTTTGCGCTTTATCAACTGATGGACCTGCAGCTTCTTGGTGGGAGAACTACACCACCACTTATCCCATCGGCACCATCACATGGGATCAGTTCAGCAGGCCTTCCGCACCGCTCATGTTTGATTGGGGCCATGAGTGCGAAGAAGCGTGAGTTCCGCAACTTACGCCCGAGGAACTGTCTTGTGCACGATGCGTGGATGAATTCAGCAAGCTAGCTCGCTATGCCCCGGATGATGTGGCCACAGATGCATAAGCGGGAGAAGTTTCTCGAGGACTCAATGACGAGCTGGGCATGCAGCTTATGGTGGCTACTTTCGCCAACTACCGACAAGCTGGTAGACAAGGCCATCATGCTTGAAGGCAAGCAGCAGCAGATTGAAAGCCATAAGCGGAAGTACAGCGGGGAAGCACAACTCAGGAGCTCAGCGAAGCCCGTTATGCCCCATACTCGGAGGGCATATCCATCACAACCATGGAGGACATAACCATGGAGGCAATGGGAACAACCGCAGACAGGACAACAGGTCAGGCAATGGAAATGGCAATGGAAACGGTAATGGGAACCAGCATCGTTCTGCCCGGACTCCGAAGGATCTGAGTCACATCACCTGCTTCAAGTTCCAGAAAACAGGGCACTATGCCACCGACTGCCCGGAGGCCAAGCGAGAGGAATGGAAGCGGCAATGGAAGCTCAGCGAAGAGGCCCAACCCTTTCCCTCGTGCTCGGGTGAACCACATTGGCGTGGAGGGCGTCTATGATCAGCCGGAACAACTTGTGGTTGGTAAGTTTTATTGAATTCACGTTCAGTTTTGGTACTCTTTGATTACGATGCAACACATTCATTCATATCAAGGGTAGTTGTGGAAAAATGCAGGGTTGCCCACTAAAACCCTTAGAAACCCCTTGGCGTCGGTTCAGCGGGAGGAGAAATGATGGCAGGCTTAGGCTGTCATGCAACCCTCAACATCGGGAACCATAAATTTCCGCAGACCTCATAGTATTGGAAACCCGGACCTTGGATGTAATCCTAGGCATGGATTGATTGGCGAAGTTTGAAGGAAACATAGGCGTGCCCGCAAGTCTATTCTGCTCACCACCCGGAGCGAAGAGGATCAAGTATGTATCCAGGCGTAGCGGATGAAGAATCGGTGAATTCCCTCACGGGAGTTGTTCGGGAGGAAGTGCCGATGGTGCAAGACTTTTCCGATGTTTTTCGGAGGAATTACGAGAATGCCACGGACGGGGACATTGAGTTTCGATTGAGTTATTGCCGGCACAGCCCCAATATCCAAGAGACCCTATCGGATGCCACCGAACGATTTGAAAGAGATCAAGGATCAAATTAATGAGTTATTGGAGAAAGGATACATTCGGCCAAGCTCATCACCTTGGGAGCCCCAGTTCTTTTGGTAGAGAAGAAGGATGGAACCTTGAGGATGGTTGTGGATTATCGTGCGTTGAACGAAGTGACCATCAAGAACAAGTACCCTCTGCCGATGATTAATGATCTGTTTGATCAGCTAGTTGGAGCCAAGGTATTCTCCAAGATCGATCTTGATCGAGGTATCATCAATTGAAGATTCGTGAAAAGGATATACCCAAAATAGCATTCACCACGGTATGGTTTATATGAGTATACCGTCATGTCATTTGGATTGACTAATGCTCTGCATACTTCATGAATTTGATGAACAAGGTATTTATGGAATATCTGGACAAGTTTGTCGTGGTGTTCATCGATGATATACTGATTTTCTCCAAGAAGCGAGGAAGAGCATAAGGAACATTTGCGTCTAGTTACGGAGAAACTTGAAACATCGATTGTATGCCAAGTTCAGCAAATGTGAATTTTGGCTGAAGGAAGTTGGATTCCTCGGACATGTTATTTCAGGAGAAGGAATAGCAGTTGACCCGCCAAAGTTGAATCGATCACAGATTGGCGATCGCCCACCTCGATCAAGGAGATCCATGATTTCTCGGACTCGCGAGGATATTATCGGAGGTTTATTGAGAAATTCTCGAAGATTGCCAAGCCCATGACTGAGCTGTTGAAGAAGGAAGCCAAGTATGTTTGGACCGAGGATTGTGAAGCCAGTTTTCAGGAATTGAAGAAGCGTTTGGTCACAGCCCGATGCTGATTTTGCGGACATACACAAGGAATACCAGGTTTATTGTGACGCTTCTCGTCAAGGACTCGGAGGAGTACTAATGCAGGAAGGTAAAGTTGTAGCTTATGCCTCCAGACAGCTACGACCTCACGAGATGAATTATGCCACGCATGATTTGGAGTTAGTAGCCGTAGTGCATGCACTCAAGACCTGGAGACATTTCCTCATCGAAACCGTTGTGATGTTTACAGATCACAAGAGCTTGAAGTATATTTTCACATGAAAGAGTTGAACCTCGGCGGAGGAGATGGCTAGAGTTAATCAAGGACTATGACATGAGATTGCATTACCACCCGGTAAAGCTAATGTTGTAGCAGATGCTTTGAGCCGTAAGAGTTATGTGAATACTCTTACGGCGGAGGATTACCCTAGGAGTTAGTCGATGACCTCGAGAGATCTCCGGTGGAGATAGTTCGAGAGGATATGTTGCAACTCTGGAAGTTCAGTCCACTTTGGCGAAAGGATTCGTGAAGCCGGAAGTCGGACAAGGAAATTGATGAGATAAAGCAAAAGATGAATGAAGGAAAAGCTAAAGGTTCCGTAAGGATGAACACGGAGCTATATGGTTCGAGGATCGTATTTATGTGCCCAATGATCCCGAACTCAGGAAGCTAATTCTTCAGAGGCTCATGATTCACCATACTCGATTCACCCGGTAACACCAAGATGTACACGGATTTGAAGGAAAGTTTACGGTGGACAGGTATGAAGAAGGATATTGCGAGTGCGTAGCAGTATGCGATGTTTGTCAGCAGTAAAGGCAGAACATCGAAGCCAGCGGGGTTACTTCAACCTTTGCCGATTCCGATTGGAAATGGGAAAAACTTGGAATGGATTTTATCACAGGATTACCGGGACCCGTTCAGGTTATGATTCTATCTGGGTAGTGGTTGATCGTTTGACCAAGGTAGCTCACTTCATTCCGTGAAGACTACCTATACCAGTGCTAAGTTGGCCAAGATATACATGACCAGGATCGTATATGCGCATGGAGTTCGAGGGTATCGTGTCGAGATAGAGGACACAGTTTACCTCAAAGTTTTGGAATCGGTTGCATGAAACTTTGGGTACAAGGCTGGAGTTTAGTACAGCTTTTCATCCATGAGCAGATGGACGGACCGAGAGAGTCAACCAGATTACGGAGGACATGTTGAGAGCTTGTGTGCTAGACTATGGGTCTAGCTGGGATGATAATTTGCCATACGCAGAGTTCTCATACAACAACAGTTATCAATCCGATCGAAGATGGCCCCTTCGAAGCTCTATCACGGAAGGAGGTGCGAACACCATTCTTGTGGGATGGTGTTGGAGATCGATCACTTTTCGGTTCCGATCTTATCGAGAGATTCGAAGAAAGTCAAGCTGATTGAGACAGACTCAAGATAGCACAGTCGAGACGGAAGAGTTATGCCGACGATAAGCAAGGAAGTAACTTCGGCGGGAGACCGAGCATATCTTCGTGTCTCCCCACCGTGGAATCAAGAGGTTTGGTGTCAAGGAAAGTTAGCACCCGATTCATTGGCCCTACAAAATCCTCGAGCGTCGTGGAGAAGTTGCTTACAAGTTGGAATTGCGGAAGGATTGTCCGGAGTTCATGATGTCTTCCATGTTTCTCGGTGAAGAAGTGTCATGCCGACATGGCGATATTCCGTTGAGAACACGGTGCCCCTAGAGGCCATACAGCTTGACAATGATCTGACTTATAAGGAGAAACCCGTCCGAATTCTCGAGGCTGCGACGAGTCACCCTTGACAAGGTCATCAAGTTTTGCAAGGTCTTTGTGGAGTCATCACTCCAAGGAAGAAGCCACACAGGGCGCGAAGAAGACCTTCTTGAGACCACCGCACCTATTTGCTAGCCAACCCGAATCTCGGCGAGATTCATCTTAAAATGGGTAGGTTTGTAACATCCCAAATTTCCTATTTGGAATGTTTTACAATTATAGCTAAGCATCTATGCATTGTTTGAATTTGAGTGCCATTTGGAGTTTGAGTTTTGAGTTTTCAAATTTGAATTCAAACTATGGCAAGTGGGAATCATTTCAAAAACTATGCCTGATAAATACTTGAGCAAAGTATGAGAGGAGCAAACATGACACTCCAAAAATATCAGAGAAAAAATAATGCCAAAAGTTTTTGAATTCAAACTTGAGTTTTATTTGAATTTGAAAAAAATGAATTTTATAAAGTTTGGATTTTGCCTTTGGAAAAATGTTCAAATGATAGGAATATTCCCTGATCATTTTGGTATATATATGTCCTATATAAAATATTTATATTTTATAAGTTATCTCTGTTTTGTTTTTATTAAAAAATAAATTTAAAAAAAAAAAAACCCCAGGCGCCCGACCAGGCCTTTGACCAGTGCCGAGACCACCCACCCGGAGCACGGCGAGCTGACGCCCAGGCAGCCAGCGGCCGGGCCACCTGCCCAAAACCTCTTGGCTCGGCCGGCCGTGCGCCTGCACTCCCTCTCTCTCTCTGGCGGTGGGACACCACCCTCCTTCAACCCCGCCCGCCACCTCGCGCGCGCCGCCGCTCGCCGGATCCCGCGGATCCAGGATCCGATCCCTCTCGATTGCCTCCCCTGCCCAGGCAGGCGCCCCCTATAAAGCCCTCCCCACCCCATTCCCCCCGCCCCTCTTGAACCCCTCCTCTTCCCTCACGCAGCTCATGAGCCAGAGCTCACCTCCGCCGCCATTCACCTCGTGCCGTCGCCCTAGACCCCCGAGCCTCGTCGACTCACGAGACCCACCCCCCCTCGGCCGCACCGCCGGGACCACTCCGCCGACCTCCCCGGCGAGCCGGAGGCCAACACACTCGCCGCCACCGCCGCCGCCCGTCGAGCTCCGGTAAGCCACGGAGTTACCCTCCCCGTCCGATCTATATCGGCGGCTAGGATTAGAACCCGAAGAGTATGTCTTTAATTAAAACCGGCCCGGTTTAGTCCGGTTTAATTTTAAGTTAGGGTTTTATTTTTAGACCGGCCGATTCAGTTTAACCCTAGGGCCCGTTTAGTTATATTACATACGGTCGTAGGTTAGGCCCATTAGGCCATTTTTCATTTATTTTCGTTTTCTGTTTTAACAGAATAGTTTCAATTTGAAAAATTCATATCTTTTATTCTACTTAATTTTTTGAGTGATTCTTTTTTGTTGGTTTGCAAATTTTCTATAGTTTCTGTAGAAAATATTATTAGCTATGTTAAAATTATTTATAATTGCTTTAATTTAGTTTTAGTCAGAATAGTAAATCTGTTATAACATGAGTTAGGAAAATTATTTTATATGATTCTTTTTGTCCCAACTTTGTTTTGACATTGCCAAACCATAGGAATTAATTTGGGTATTTTAGGATTAATAAAAAATAGTTTTAAGCAGAATCTTGTTATTCTTAATTAATTAACTAGCTACTGTTTTTCTATTATTTTAATTAGTAAATAAATTTATTTTTCACATGTGATTGATTATTCTAGGATAGTTTCTGTCACTTTATAGGATGAACTTTTATTTATAATAAATAAAACTTTTAATTTTATTTCCTTAATAGAAATTGAATTAGGCCTAATAGGAGTTTCATAATAGATTTTAAATTGATTCTTTTTGCTCCTAGTTGCTTAATGCATTCTTTTACATTAAGTTAACAAAAACTCATGCTTAGGTTATGTTGAGAAAATTTTTGTTATATAAAACTATTTTAGTTGTTGCTTGAAGTAGGAAAACTTTGAGTTGGTTTTCTTGAGTTTTCTTTGGGTTTTGATTTGTTTGTTTTGGTGTGTTATTTTGTTATTCTATTGTGTTATGTAGTCTTATGCTATATGCTTATTGTGATTATTGTTTGTCTCGGTAGAGTTTCCGAGTCTGAAGCTTGCTACTCTGAGTCCCTAGCTTACGAGGATCATCGGCAAGGCAAGTCTTGATCATGTTATTTTCAATACCTATGATTTTGTGCATTAGAAATTATACCACCCACCATGCATGCAGTAGTTGAAATTTTGAAGTTATAATCTTGAGTAGTATCATGTGGTAGGATGAACCAATCCCCTTGTTACCATGACCCGGGACGAAGTAGTTTATTTTGCTATGCTCGTGAAGCGGGTTTGGTTGAGTGAATTCATAAGTAAGATGTGAGAGTCAATGATGATGACAACCCCATGAACTACAAGAATCAAGATGGACTTGAATTCACTCTTGGGTGGAGGACGGTTGTGGGCACCCTGGAGAACCAGTGGTTGGCGGGATGCATGGAGAAGTGCCATGACATCTTGCGAGCTTCACCCAGCCACGAAGAGGCGGATGGATGCCCCATTGACGGAAGCTTACATGCAGCCGCAAAGCCATTATGGGCTCTGGCTGGGTCAACCCTAGTTGTGGCTGGCTGGCCGGTACTACGAGATGTAGAAGAGCGGTAGGATTGGATGGGTACGGCGGTAGCGAGAAGAACTCTTTGGAAGACCTGTTTCATTCATCCGTCTTCAAACACCATGAAGTGCGAAGACTTAAAAGGAGGAATGATTCTTGCGGGTAAAGTCATAAACCTCTGCGAGAGTTAAAGATCTAATCGATTAGCCGTGTCCCGATTCACGGACAATTTGAGCCTCTGGAACTTGGAAGTATTGAAATCTCAACACTAAAACTAATAAATTAATTTGAGGGGTTATGACTTAATAATTTGGGAATGAGATATTGGTTGGCGGAACCATCTCAATAACTACCAACAATTTGTAGTAATTTGCAAGCAAGTCCTTTGTAGTAGGGAAAAAGCGGCTTTTAGCAAAATGATGAAACTTAGAGCCCACAGCCAAAATGCATATAGTGTTAGTAATTATTATTGTTATTCTCTTCATGACTTGCCAGCTTATTCAAAAAGCTGACCTACACGGCTACTGGCGTCTTATGTTCGAGAGATTTATTCGATCGGAGTGAGGCTACGCTCCGCGCTTGGCGATTGCCCTTGAGTCGGATGGACTCGCTTTATCTTCTACGCTTCGCAGCATTAGTAGTTTATTTCTCATGAGTTGGCCTTGGGCGAATTTATTCTCTTGTAATAAAGACTCTATATGAGAATCGTGTAATAAATTCAGGTGTGATTGAACTTTGATTATTTCATCGATGTCTTGTGAGTACCGGCATGATCTTGGGATGAATGCAGAACACGAGATTTGACCGATTTTGGGTCGAGTCGCTACAAACAGGGTGATGGGTTCCTACCTCATGCATACTACTCAACTACAAGAATTCAATATCACTCTTTGGAGGGTTTGTTGCGAAGATGACACTAGATGCAATAAAACACATAGGTATGAAAAACATGGTCAAAGTGAACTTGCTGGTATTACTTGATGAAGATAATAACGCTCTCGAATAAAGACTTGGTAGAACTATTAAGTCACTCCTTTGAAAATCTATATTACACAGACAATCATATAAGCAATCATCCTAGCAATCAATTCTATCAATCATAACAATACTCAATCAAAATAAAAGCAACAAGAAAACCAAGTCGAAAACCAAAGGAAAAACTTGAAAAGAAAAATTCAAGGAAAAACTAGTGGTGACCAACTCACACAAATCTTAACATAACATTACTAAATTATTCTAATATTTTTTTCTACAGCAAAGAAAATATAAATCTAATAAAATAACAGAAAATAAATTACTAATTTACTAACTAACAAAAGGAACTAATATAAAACTACTATAACCATCAGTGAATACTAGAACAAATATAGCAACTAGCAAAACACTAAGACAACTATAACAGTAAATCATTTATTAAAACATTAATAAACTATACTAAATAAATATAACAACTAATGTGTTCACAAATAACAGAAACAAAAACAATATAACTTGAAGTGGAAAAGAATTACTTTTAAAACTAATAAAACTATTTTATCCACTATCACTATGAACTAAACAAGCAATTACAAAACAGTAGCTAAACACTAATAAATAACTACAAGAATTTATCTACTGTAGCTAAACATAAACATATAACAACAAGTGAAAATCTACAAAAGGAATGAACTAAAATAATTAAAAACAATAATTACATAACTAAAACAACTATATAATCAAAACAGTACTGTTTTTACTAAAATCTAATTTCAAATACTCCAAAATTACCAAACTAAATCCTACAACTAAAAAATATCATAAGTGACCAGGAGCAAAAAGAATTAATTAAAACCTATTTTTAAACTCAAGTTATGGCCAAAATACTAATCTGAACAAAATTTATCAAATTCCAATTTAAACTACTCAAATTTGAAATCCAGAGACACTAACAGAAACTTCCACAAATTTGTGACACATATCAATTGGAATCACTCAAAAATACTAAAAACTCTAAAAGATATGAATTTTCTAAGATTGCTATTTTCTGAAAAAATGAATTATGGGATTTCGTGGATCTCACGGAGTAGTAAATGGGAGTTGGGGAAGAAGATCGGATCCGATGTTGCGGTTGATCCTAGAGGAAAGGAGATCACGGGACGGTGGAGGAGATCATATAAACCTCGGGAGAGGTCGAGGGCGGCGGCACTTGGTGGCGGCGGTGGTCTGCACTACTGCTGCTGCGGAGAGAGAGGAGAGGAGAGAGAGAGGTGTTGGTTTGATGTGTTGGAGGGTGCTTGGGTATTTATAGTGGGGAGGGAGGGTTTTGCTTGGGGTAGGGGCAAGAAATAGACAAGGATTAGGAATCCTAGGAATAAAAAGCGGAATAACGAACGGAATCAAATCCTACTAGGATTTGTAAAGAATAGGACACCTTGGCTCCTGGCTCCCTAGGTGCGTGCGTGCGATGGTCTTGGCCTTGGCCGGCCCCGGCTGGTTGGCGGCTTGGGCCTTTGGTATATATAAACAAACAGAAAGGAAAACAAAATGATAAAAAATGAAAATATTATATAGGCATATAATATATCAAAATTTTCAGAAAAGATTTCCTACATGATGAACATTATTCTAGCGTTAAATAAAATACACACAAATTTAAATAAAGCAAAAAGTGCTTCTAGTCCAATAAAATCCAACAAAATTATTTTTAAAATACCAAAATGACTTCAAATTAATTTCTCTCCAATTTTCGATGTAGGGAATCATGTTACCCTATTTTCCATATATTTTGTTTTGGAGAAAAATATTTTGAATAAAACTCAAATAACTCCAAATTGAAATAAATTCAAAAGAACTTTGGATTTAATTCTTTTAAAACTCCCAACTCATATTTCATTTAATTTGCAGAAGTCATTTTATCTTCTCTCGTGAAAAATCATTGAGTTGCATAAAGTTTCAGAATTGGAAATATTTTCCAAATGAAATTCAAATATTTTCAACACCTTGTCATTTAAATAAATGGAAGAAGTCATGTCATCTTCTCTCCGGGTTTTGTGATGAAAAGAATTTGAATTCATGGAGATCATAAATGCAAGGTGGAAGTTTGGGAAAGTCATTTCATTCCCTCTCATTCAACTTTCAGAAAGTTTCAAATTTCACTCAATTTCACACAAGCAACCACACCACTATCAAACAAACAAGCATAAATATTTATTTAATATAACATTCCAAAATTTAGAATTTTGGGATGTTACAAACAATGGGCGAGCAACCAACTTATTGGAAATCATACATACCGATGTATGCGGTCCAATGAGTGTTGAGGCTCATGGAGGATATCGTTATGTTCTCACTCTCATGATGACTAGAGTAGATATGGGTATGTCTACTTGATGAAACACAAGTCTGAGACCTTTGAAAAGTTCAAGGAATTTCAGAATGAAGTAGAGAATCAACGTGACCGAAAGATAAAATTCTTGCGATCAAATCGTGGAGGAGAATATTTAAGTCACAATTTGGTACACACTTAATGAAATGTGGAATCGTTTCACAACTCACGCGCTGGAACACCTCGGTATGTGGCGTGTCCGACGTCGTGTCGCACTCTATTGGATATAGTGCAATCTATGATGTCTCTTCTGATTTACCGCTCTCATTTTGGGGATACGCTCTAGAGACAGCTACATTCACTTTAAATAGGGCACCGTCTAAATCCGTTGAGACGACACGTATGAATTATGGTTTGGGAAGAAACCTAAGCATGTCGTTTCTAAAAGTTTGGGGATGTGATGCTTATGTCAAGAAACTTCAACCTGAAAAGCTCGAACCCAAGTCGGAAAAATGTGTCTTCATAGGATACCCTAAGGAAACCATTGGGTATACCTTCTACCTTAGATCCGAAGGCAAGATCTTTGTTGCCAAAACGGATCCTTTACGGAAAAAGAGTTTCTCTCGAAAGGAGTAAGTGGGAGGAAAGTAGAACTCGATGAAGTACTACCTCTTGAACGGAAGTAGTGCAGCTCAGGAAAATGTTCCTGTGGTGCCTACACCGGCCCGGAGAAATTAATGATGATGATCAAGGTACTTGGATCAAGTTGCTACTGAACCCGTGGGTCCACTAGGACCGTTCCGCACGAGTGATGCGGCAACCTGTCTGGAAATCATGTTGTTAGACAATGGTGAACCTTCGAACTATGAAGAAGCGATGGCGGGCCCAGATTCCAACAAATGGCTTGAAGCCATGCAATCCGAGATAGGATCCATGTATGAAAACAAAGTATGGACTTTGTGAGACTTGCCCGATGATCGTGACGATAGAAAACAAATGGATCTTTAAAAAAGAGAAGCGAGCGCGGATGGTAATGTTACCATCTATAAAGCTCGACTTGTCGCTAAGGGTTATCGACAAGTTCAAGGGGTTGACTACGATGAGACTTTCTCTCCGTGGCGAAGCTTAAGTCCGTCCGAATCATGTTAGCAATTGCGCATACTATGATTATGAGATATGGCAGATGGACGTCAAAGCGGCATTCCTAACGGTTACCTTAAGGAAGAGCTGTATATGATGCATCCGGAAGGTTTTGTCGATCCTAAGAATGCTAACAAGGTATGCAAGCTCCAGCGATCCATTTATGGGCTGGTGTAAGCATCTCGGAGTTGGAACATTCGCTTTGATGAGATGATCAAAACGTTTGGGTTTATGCAGACTTATGGAGAAGCCTGCGTTTACAAGAAAGTGAGTGGGAGCTCTGTAGCATTTCTCATATTATATGTAGATGACATACTTCTGATGGGAAATGATATAGAACTCTTGGACAGCATTAAGGCCTACTTGAATAAGATTTTTTCAATGAAGGACCTTGGAGAAGCTGCTTACATATTAGGCATCAAAATCTATAGGGATAGATCAAGACGCCTCATAGGTCTTTCACAAAGCACATACCTTGCTAAGATTTTGAAGAAGTTCAAAATGGATCAGTCAAGAAGGGTTCTTGCCTGTTTTGCAAGGTGTGAAATTGAGCTCGGCTCAATGCCCGACCACGGCAAAAGATAAAGAAGAGATGAGTGTCATCCCTATGCCTCAGCCATAGGATCTATTATGTATGCCATCTGTGTACCAGACCGATGTAAACCTTGCCGTAAGTTTGGTAGGAAGGTACCAAAGTAATCCCGGCAAGGAACCTGAACAACGGTCAAGAATATCCTGAAGTACGAAAAGGAAAAGGACATGTTTCTCGTTTATGGAGGTGACGAAGGCTCGTCGTAAAGGGTTACGTCGGCTAGCTTTGACACAGATCTGGATGACTCAAAGTCACAAACCGGATCGTGTATATGTTGAATGGTGGAGCAGTAAAGCTGGTGCAGCGATGGCTAGTGCAGCTGCAGCGAAGCGTCGTGGCGGGATCTACATGTGAAGCGGAGTACATGGCAGCCTCGGAGGCAGCACATGAAGCAATTTGGGTGAAGGGTTCATCACCGACCTAGGAGTCATACCCAATGCGTCGGGCCGATCAAACTCTTCAGTGACAACACTGGAGCTATTGCACTTGCCAAGGAGCCCAAGTTTCACAAGAAGACCAGGAGCATCAAGCGTCGCTTCAACTCCATTCGTGAAAATGTTCAAGATGGGGACATAGAAATTTGCAAAGTGCATACGGATCTGAATGTCAGAATCCGTTGACTAAACCTCTTCCATGGGCAAAACATGATCAACACCAGAACTCTATGGGTGTTCGATTCATCACAATGTAACTAGATTATTGACTCTAGTGCAAGTGGGAGACTGTTGACTTGCCGCCCGTCGAGCTCCGGTAAGCCACAGATTACCCTCCCCGTCCGATCTATATCGGCTGGAGATTAGAACCCGAAGAAATGTCTTAATTAAAACAGCCGGTTTTAGTCGATTTAATTTTTAGCTAGGGTTTTATTTTTAGCGGCCGATTCATTTAACCCTAGGGCCCGTTTAGTTATATTACATACAGTCGTGAGTTGGCCCATTAGGCCATTTTCATTTATTTTCGTTTCTATTTTAACAGAATAGTTCCAGTTTGAAAAATTCATATCTTTTATTATATTAATATTTTTTGGTGATTCTTTTTTGGTTTTAAATTTTCTATAGTTTCTGTAGAAAATATTATTAGCTATGTTAAAATTATTTATAATTGCTTTAATTTAGTTTTAGTCAGAATAGTAAATCTGTTATAACATGAGTTAGGAAAATTATTTTATATGATTCTTTTGTCCCAACTTTGTTTTGACATTGCCAAACCATAGGAATTAATTTGGGTATTTTAGGATTAATAAAAATAGTTTTAAGCAGAATCTTGTTATTCTTAATTAATTAACTAGCTACTGTTTTCTATTATTTTAATTAGTAAATGAATTTATTTTTCACGTGATTGATTATTCTAGGATAGTTTCTGTCACTTTATAGGATGAACTTTTATTTATAATAAATAAACTTTAATTTTATTTCCTTAATAGAAATTGAATTAGGCCTAATAGGAGTTTCATAATAGATTTTAAATTGATTCTTTTGCTCCTAGTTGCTTAATGCATTCTTTTACATTAAGTTAACAAAAACTCATGCTTAGGTTATGTTGAAAAATTTTGTTATATAAAACTATTTTAGTTGTTGCTTGAAGTAGGAAAACTTTGAGTTGGTTTTCTTGAGTTTTCTTTGGGTTTTGTTTGTTTGTTTTGGTGTGTTATTTGTTATTCTATTGTGTTATGTAGTCTTATGCTATATGCTTATTGTGATTATTGTTTGTCTCGGTAGAGTTTCGGAGTCTTGAAGCTTGCTCTGAATCTTTAGCTTCGAGGATCATCAGCAAAGCAAGTCTTGATCATGTTATTTTCAATACCTATGATTTTGTGCATTAGAAATTATACCACCCACCATGCATCAGATAGTTGAAATTTTGAAGTTATAATCTTGAGTAGTATCATGTGGTAGGATGAACCAATCCCCTTGTTACCATGACCCGGGACGAAGTAGTTTATTTTGCTATGCTCGTAGGCGGGTTTGGTTGAGTGTTCATAAGTAAGATGTGAGAGTCAATGATGATGACAACCCCATGAACTACAAAATCAAGATGGACTTGAATTCACTCTTGAGTGGAGAGCGGTTGTGGGCACCACAGGAGACCCGGTGGTTGGCGGGATGCATGGAGAAGTGCCATGACATCTTGCGGAAAGCTTCACCCGCCAGAAGAGCGGATGGATGCCCATTGACGGAAGCTTACTGTGCAGCCGCAAGCCATTATGGGCTCGGCTGGGTCAACCCTAGTAGTGGCGCGGCTGGGCGGTACTACGAGATGTAGAAAACGGTAGGATTGGATGGGTACCGGCGTAGCGAAGAACTCTTTGGAAGACCTGTTTCATTCATCCGTCTTCAAACACCATGATCGAAGACTTAAAAGGAGGAATGATTCTTGCGGGTAAAGTGCACAAACCTCTGCGAGTTAAAGATCTAATCGATTAGCCGTGTCCCGGTTACGGACAATTTGAGCCTCTGGAACTTGGAAGTATTGAAATCTCAACACTAAAACTAATAAATTAATTTGAGGGTTATGACTTAATAATTTGGGAATGAGATATTGGTTGGCGGAACCATCTCAATAACTACCAACAATTTGTAGTAATTTGCAAGCAAGTCCTTTGTAGTAGGGAAAAACTGGCTTTTAGCAAAATGATGAAACTTAGAGCTCCACACCAAATTGCATATAGTGTTAGTAATTATTATTCTCTTCATGACTTGACTTATTCAAAAAGCTGACCTACAGCTACTGCGTCTTATGTTGCGAATTTATTCGATCGAGTGAGGCTCGCTCGCTGGCAATTGCCCTTGGTCGGATGGACTAACTTTATCTTCTACGCTTCCATGCATTAGTAGTTTATTTCTCATGAGTTGGCCTTGAGCGAATTTATTCTCTTGTAATAAAGACTCTATATGAGAATCGTGTAATAAATTCAGGTGTGATTGAACTTTGATTATTTCATCGATGTCTTTGTAGTACCGGCATGATCTTGGGATGATACGGAACCACGAGATTTGACCGATTTTGGGTCGAGTCGCTCTGAAGATGGTATCGAGCTTCTGGCCGGCCGTAGGATCGTAACCCCTAGGATCGAAAGCCATAGGAAGAGACTATTGCTTTATATCCTTATCATTCCATAATTCTCCCGGTTCATTTCACTCCTCTCCGATTTTCAACATTCTAGATGGTGTCGAGTTCACGGTTTGCTACGGAGTTTTGCCGGCCCGATGAGGCGATGCCCTTGGCGAAGCTGGTCGAGATGGTGAAGAAGCTGAAGATTGCTCGCCCTCGATCACGGAAGCCAACAATGCACTCCGGCGGACACCCTTCTGAGGATTGAAGTGCATATTCGGGAGAACCGGAGGGCATCTGAGCCTATTGACTTGAGTTCACCGACTTCAAGCTGGATCGCCGGAAGGACATGGCGATCTCGTGCCCTTGGACATCTCCGAGAGAATCAGGCGAGCTCGATCCATCGAGACCTTGCCATGGTTTCTCGCGAGGCGAGGAATGGAGATATCATCCGCACCATAGGGCGACTCCATTCTCTCTTATGTCCAGGACTTGGTGTCTCCTCGAGAAGCAGGAGATTCAGGACTGCCGTGCTTCGAAGGTACGAGTGTTGTTCCATGGCTGGGCCCGAGGAGAAGGCACGCGGAACTTCCTTAACCATGAGGAAGAAATCGCGGACTTCATGGAGCAGTCGGCGACTGAAGATGAAGCTTGCGCAATTGAGGAAAGATGGACTAGGGAGGACCTTTTTCCGGTGGATGGCGGACCCTCGTGAGCAATGATCAGGATTATGAAGGAGTTCCAGCGGAGGAAGCCGCGGGGCGCCACAGAGAGGACACCACCGGAGGACATCACCCGGAAGGGCCAAGGATTATTGATGAAGACTTTTGATGCGACCACCATATTTTACTTTTTGTCGATCAGTTAGGCGATATTTTGATTAGTGTAGCTTTTGTAATCAAGATTGAACCATGTTTGAGTGGAATGAATAAATGATTGGTGTGATTATGTTTGTGCATTCATATGGGTGTGTTATTTCTCATTAGACCATTGTTCTATTCTAATTGTCTCATCACTCCAAAACACCAGATGCCTCGAGGCGTGACCCGGTCTCAACTTCCTTGGGAGCTCACGGTGCTCAGTGGCAGAATGCCATTATCGGATGCTCATCGAATCAGAACAACAACAACAATCACCACCGCCACCACCTCGTGACAACTTGCTCGATTCACGAGGCTGAATCCGCGGTGTTCTCTAGCCTTGAGCGATTGTGGCCGACGATTGGCTCCATAGATCGGAAGAGTTAATCCTTTGTTGGGAGCAGCGATGCAGAGAAGGTGCGCTGCCGCACATCAACTTGATGGACTGCGCACCTTGGTGGGAGAACTACACCACCACTATCCCGGCACCATCACGGGATCAGTTCAGCGAGGCCTTACCGCTCATGTTGGGGCCATGAGTGCGAAGAAGCGTGAGTTCCGCAACTTCGCGAAGGAACCTGTCTTGTGGCGATGCGTGGATGAATCAGCAAGCTAGCTCGCTATGCCGGATGATGTGGCCACAGATGCATAAGCGGAGAAGTTTCTCGAGGACTCAATGGCGAGCTGGGCATGCAGCTTATGGTGGCTACTTCGCCAACTACCGTGGCCGGTAGACAAGGCCATCGTTACTTGAAGGCAAGCGGCAATGATTGAAGCCATAAGCGGAAGTACAGCGGGGAAGCACAACTCGGGAGCTCGGCGAAGCCCCATTATGCCCATACTCGGGAGGCATATCCATCACAACCATGGAGGACATAACCATGGAGGCAATGGGAACAACACGAGCGGGACAACAGGTGGGCAATGGAAATGGCAATGGAAGCAGTAATGGGAACCAGCATCGTTCTGCCGGACTCGAAGGATCGAGTCCATCACACCTTCAAGTTCGAAAGCAGGCACTATGCCACCGACTGCCGGAGAAGCGGAGAATGGAAGCGGCAATGGAAGCTCAGCGAAGAGGCCAACCCTTTCCCTCGTGCTCGGTGAACCACATTGGCGTGGAGGGCGTCTATGATCAGCCGGAACCTTGTGGTTGGTAAGTTTTATTGAATTCACGTTCAGTATTGGTACTCTTTGATTACGATACAGCATTCATATCAAGGGTAGTTGTGGAAAAATGCAGGTTGCCTAAAACCAGAAACCCCTTGGCGTCGGTTCGCGGGAGGAGAAATGATGGCGAGCTTAGGCTGTCATGCAACCCTCAACATCGAGAACCATAAATTTCCGCAGACCTCATAGTATTGGAAACCCAGACCTTGGATGTAATCCTAGGCATGGATTGATTGGCCAGTTTGAAGGAAACATAGGCGTGCCCGCAGTCTACGCTCACCACCGGGCGAAGAGGATCAAGTATGTATCCAGGCGTAGCAGATGAAGAATCGGTGAATTCCCTCGGGAGTTGTTGGGAGGAAGTGCCGATGGTGCAAGACTTTCCGATGTTTTTAGGAATTACGAGAATGCCACAGACGAGGGACATTGAGTTTGATTGAGTTATTGCGGCACAGCCCCAATATCCAAGACCCTATCGGATGCCACGAATGAATTGAAAGAGATCAAGGATCAAATTAATGAGTTATTGGAGAAAGGATATATTAAAGCTCATCACCTTGGGGCCAGTTCTTTTGGTAGAAGAAGGATGGAACCTTGAGGATGGTTGTGGATTATCGTCGTTGAGCAAGTGACCATCAAGAACAAGTACCCTGCCGATGATAAATGATCATTTGATCAGCTAGTAGGAGCCAAGGTATTCTCCAAGATCGATCTTGATCAGGTATCATCAATTGAAGATTCGTGAAAGGATATACCCAAAATAGCATTCACCACGGTATGGTTTATATGAGTATACCGTCATGTCATTTGGATTGACTAATGCTCTGCATACTTCATGAATTTGATGAACAAGGTATTTATGGAATATCTGGACAAGTTTGTCGTGGTGTTCATCGATGATATCTGATTTTCTCCAAAAGAGGAAGAGCATAAGGAACATTTGCGTCTAGTTGGGAAACTTGAGGCTGTCAGGTTGTATGCCAAGTTCAGCAAATGTGAATTTTGGTGAAGGAAGTTGATTCCTTGGACATGTTATTTCAGGGAAAGGAATAGCATTGACCCGCCAAAGTTGAATCATCACAGATTAGCGTTACCCACCTCGATCAAGGAGATCGCAGTTTTCTCGGACTCGCGAGGATATTATCGGAGGTTTATTGAGAATTCTCGAAGATTGCCAAGCCCATGGTGAGCTGTTGAAGAAGGAAGCCAAGTATGTTTGGACCGAGATTGTGAAGCAGTTCAGGAATTGAAGAAGCGTTTGGTCCAGATGCTGATTTTGCGGACATACACAAGGAATACAGGTTTATTGTGGCGCTTCTCGTCAAGGACTCGGAGGAGTACTAATGCAGGGAAGGTAAAGTTGTAGCTTATGCCTCGAGACAGCTCGACCTCCGAGATGAATTATACCACGCATGATTTGGAGTTAGCAGCCGTAGTGCATGCACTCAAGACACAGGACATTTCCTCATCGGAGCCTTGTGATGTTTACAGATCACAAGAGCTTGAAGTATATTTTCCGCGAGAAAGAGTTGAACCTCGAGGAGGAGGTGGCTAGAGTTAATCAAGGACTATGACATGAGACTGCATTACCACCGAGTAAGCTAATGTTAGCAGATGCTTTGAGCCGTAGAGTTATGTGAATACTCTTACGGCGGGAGGATTACCCTAGGAGTTAGTCGATGACCTCGAGATCTCCGGTGGAGATAGTTCGAGAGGATATGTTGCAACTCTGGAAGTTCAGTCCACTTTGGCAAAAGGATTCGTGAAGCCGAAGTCGGACAAGGAAATTGATGAGATAAAGCAAAAGATGAATGAAGGAAAAGCTAAAGGATTATGAGATGAACCGAGACTATATGGTTGAGGATCGTATTTATGTGCCCAATGATCCCGAACTCAGAAGCTAATTCTTGAGAGGCTCATGATTCACCATACTCGATTCACCCGGTAACACCAAGATGTACAGGATTTGAAGGAAAGTTTCGGTGGACAGGTATGAAGAAGGATATTGCGATGCGTAGCGATTATCGCGATGTTTGTCAGCAGTAAAGGCAGAACATCGAGGCCAGCAGGGTTACTTCAACCTTTGGATTCCGATGGAAATGGGAAAAACTTGGAATGGATTTTATCACAGGATTACCGGGACCCGTTCAGTTATGATTCTATCGGGTAGTGGTTGATCGATTGACCAGGTAGCTCACTTCATTCCGTGAAGACTACCTACCGGATGCTAAGTTGGCCAAGATATACATGACCAGGATCGTATATACGCATGGAGTTCGAGTATCGTGTCGGATAGAGAACAGTTTACCTCAAAGTTTTGGAATCGGTTGCATGAAACTTTGGGTACAAGGCTGGAGTTTAGTACAGCTTTTCATCCATGCAGATGATGGACGACCGAGAAGTCAACCAGATTACGGAGGACATGTTGAGAGCGTGTGCTAGACTATGGGTCTAGCTGGGATGATAATTTGCCATGCGAGTTCTCATACAACAACAGTTATCAATCCGATCACGAAGATGGCCCCTTCGAAGCTCTATCACGGAAGGAGGTGCGAACACCATTCTTGTGGGATGGTGTTGGAGATCGATCACGGTTCCGATCTTATCAGAGATTCGAAGAAAAGTCAAGCTGATTGAGACAGACTCAAGATAGCAGTCGAGACGGAAGAGTTATGCGACGATGCGCAAGGAAGTAACTTACAGCGGGAGACCGAGCATATCTTCGTGTCTCCCCGCCGTGGAATCAAGGGTTTGGTGTCAAGGAAAGTTAGCACCCGATTCATTGGCCCTACAAATCCTCGAGCGTCGTGGAGAAGTTGCTTACAAGTTGGAATTGCGGAAGGATTGTCCGGAGTTCATGATGTCTTCCATGTTTCTCGGTGAAGAAGTGTCATGCCGACATGGATATTCGTTGAGAGACACGGTGCCCCTAGAGGCCATACAGCTTGACAATGATCGACTTATAAGGAGAAACCCGTCCAATTCTCGAGACTGCGACAAGTCACCCGACAAGGTCATCAAGTTTTGTAAGGTGCGGTGGAGTCATCACTCCAAGGAAGAAGCCACACAGGGAAGAAGACCTTCTTGAGACCACCGCACCTATTTGCTAGCCAACCCGAATCTCGAGGAGATTCATCTTAAAATGGGTAGGTTTGTATCCCAAATTTCCTATTTGGAATGTTTTACAATTATAGCTAAGCATCTATGCATTCATTGAATTTGAGTGCCATTTGGAGTTTGAGTTTTGAGTTTTCAAATTTGAATTCAAACTATGGCAAGTGGGAATCATTTCAAAAACTACGATAAATACTTGAGCAAAGTATGAGAGGACAAACATGACACTCCAAAAATATCAGAGAAAAATAATGCCAAAAGTTTTGAATTCAAACTTGAGTTTATTTGAATTTGAAAAAATGAATTTTTATAAAGTTTGGATTTTGCCTTTGGAAAAATGTTCAAATGATAGAATATTCTGATCATTTTGGTATATATATGTCCTATATAAAATATTTATATTTTATAAGTTATCTCTGTTTTGTTTTATTAAAAATAAATTTAAAAAAAAAAACCCCGGCGCCAGCCGAACCTTTGCCCAGTGGCCAAGGAGCCACCCACCTAGGCCACCCAGGCCAGAGCCAGGCAGCGGCAGGCCACCCCTCGCCCAAAACCTCTTGGCTCGGCCGACCACGCGCCGCCTCCCTCTCTCTCGCGGTGACCACCTGTCTTCGCCCGCCACCTCGCGCCGCGCCTTCATGGGATCCCGGCGGATCCGGGATCCGATCCCCTCCGATGCCTCCTGCCCAAGGCAGGCGCCCCCTATATAAGCCCTCCCGCACCCATTCCCCCCGCCCTGCTTGAGCCCTCCTCTTCCCTCACGCGCTGTGAGCCAGAGCTCACCTCGCCGCCATTCACCTCTTGCCGTCGCCTAGACCCCAGGCCTCGTCGACTCCACGAGAACCCACCCCTCGGCGCCCGCCCGCGGACCTCCATAACCTCCCGGCGACGGAGAGCCAACACACTCGTCCGCCGCCACCGCCGCCGAGCTCCAGTAAGCCGGGTTACCCTCCCCGTCCGATCTATATCGGCGGTGAGATTAGAACCCGAAGGTATGTCTTTTAAAACCGGCCGGTTTAGTCGGTTTAATTTTAAGCTAGGGTTTTATTTTTAGACGGCCCGATTCAGTTTAACCCTAGGGCCGTTTAGCTATAATACGCACAGTCGTAGGTTAGGCCCATTAGGCCATTTTTCATTTATTTTCGTTTTCTGTTTTAACAAATAGTTCCAATTTGAAAAATTCATATCTTTTATTATACTTAATTTTATTGAGTGATTCTTTTTTGTTGGTTTGCAAATTTTCTATAGTTTCTGTAAATATTATTAGCTATGTAAAATTATTTATAATTGCTTTAATTTAGTTTTAGTCAGAATAGTAAATCTGTTATAACATGAGTTAGGAAAATTATTTTATATGATTCTTTTTGTCCCAACTTTGTTTTGACATTGCCAAACCATAGGAATTAATTTGGGTATTTTAGTATTAATAAAAATAGTTTTCAGCAGAATCTTGTTATTCTTAATTAATTACTAGCTCTTTGTTTTATTATTTTAATTAGTAAATGAATTTATTTTTCACATGTGATTGATTATTCTAGGATAGTTTCTGTCACTTTATAGGATGAACTTTTTTTTATAATAAATAAAACTTTTAATTTTATTTCCTTAATAGAAATTGAATTAGGCCTAATAGGAGTTTCATAATAGATTTTAAATTGATTCTTTTTGCTCCTAGTTGCTTAATGCATTCTTTTACATTAAGTTAACAAAAACTCATGCTTAGGTTATGTTGAGAAAATTTTTGTTATATAAAACTATTTTAGTTTGTTGTTGAAGTAGGAAAACTCTGAGTTGGTTTTCTTGAGTTTTCTTTGGGTTTTTATTTTGTTTGTTTGGTGTGTTATTTTGTTATTCTATTGTGTTATGTAGTCTTATGCTATATGCTTATTGTGATTATTGTTTGTCTCGATAGAGTTTCAGTCTGAAGCTTGCTACTCTGATCCCTAGCTTACGGAGGATCATGACAAAGCAAGTCTTGATCATGTTATAATACCTATGATTTTGTGCATTAAATTATACCACCCACCATGCATGCAGTAGTTGAAATTTTGAAGTTATAATCTTGAGTAGTATCATGTGGTAGGATGAACCAATCCCCTTGTTACCATGACCCGGAATAGTAGTTTATTTTGCAATGCTCGTAGGCGGGTTTGGATGAGTGAATTCATAAGTAAGATGTGAGAGTCAATGATGATGACAACCCATGAACTACAAGAATCAATATGGACTTGAATTCACTCTTGGGTGTGGAGGACGGTTGGTGGGCACCACAGAACCCGTGGTTGGCGGGATGCATGGAGAAGTGCCATGACATCTTCGGAAGCTTCACCCAGCCACGAAGAGGCGGATGGATGCCCCATTGACGGAAGCTTACGTGCATAAGCCATTATGGGCTCTGGCTGGGTCAACCCTAGTTGTGGCAATGGTGCGGGCGGTTTTCACGAGATGTAGAAGAGCGGTAGGATTGGATGGGTACCGGCGTTAGCGAACTCTTTGGAAGACCTGTTTCATTCATCCGTCTTCAAACACCATGGTAGTGACACTTGCGGTTATTCTCTGGGGACGGCAGACGAACGGTAAACCCTCGTACTCCTCCATTATGGGAAACAAGCTGCGAGTATTCCCTAGCTGTGTCATTTCCTTCCTAGGCCTTGCCGCCGTCCACATACAGTGCTCTCGGCATGGCACGGTCAGCGTGGTCAATGAGCGACATCCGCCGGAAGTGGATTGTACATGGAGAGGCTGACGGTGGGTCCTGACGCCGCGCGAAATGCCTCGTTATTGCTGCGCAAAATAATGATTCCTCCACTGACGGCTAGGACCCACAGGAAGGGCCTCGTATTTACGTGAAAAAAGCGTTCCCCCGATGTGGTCGGACCACCAGCTATATCTTGCATACGCGAGAAAGTGCCTCCTTATTACGCCCAAAAAAATGAATACCCCCGCTGGCTGGGACCTACCATATTGTTGGGCTGACTTGTGGAGCCTACTAAGTTGGCCAGGGATGGAGGCTTTGTCAACTTAGTCAATACTCGATGGCCGTATAATGTCCATCCAGTGCCATAGTGCTTCTTCAACCTCTGGTCTTCTTGCTCCGGCCGCCCAAAGCAGCTTGTCGTGCGCCCTGCTCCTGCCTCCATGGCCGGCTGTGCTACCCGGAGCCTCACCGCCCCATACTACTCCCTTGGCCCAGGCCATCCTCCACTCACCCACACTCCTGTTATTCTCATGATGGCGAGCCTCACACATAACCGAACCGGTGAACCCTCGTACTCCTCTCCGTGTGGGCATCCTTGCGCGTCTCCCCGGCTCGCGTCGTCCCTTCCTAGGTCTTGCCGTCGTCCACCACCGTGGGGCTCTCGGCGTGGTCAATGTGGTCGACAGCAGACTTCCATCGGAAGAATCTTTGTACATGGAGAGGCGACGGCAATTTGGGTCCCACGGCAGCCGCAAGGAAGAAACCTCCTTATTATCACGAAAATAATTATTCCTCCACACAGCGAGGACCCACGGACGGACCACCGGTATTTTGTGAAAAAACCGTTTCCCCACAGGCTGTTGGGACCCACGAACGAACCGCCGTGTTTGAAAAAAGCGTTACCCCATTTGTCGGCTCGGACCCACCGGAAGTGCCTCCTTATTACGCACAAAAATGAATACTCCCCGGCTGGCAGGAACCCACATGGTGGGAGGCTGACTTAATGGGCCTACTAAGTTGATGGGGCGGAGGGCTTTGTCAACTTAGTCAATATAACAATTCTAGCTCGGTGGCCGTCACGATGTCCATCCAGCGGCCGTAGTGCCTCTTTAACCTATGGTCTTCTTGCTCCGGCCGCCCAAAGCAATGCTGATCATCTTTGCATGCTCCTGCCTCCCGTTGCGGCTGTCTGTGAGAATCCTCAGACCCCTACTATTCCCACTGGCAGAGCCTGCGGTGACGGTAATCGTCTCAACGTATCTATAATTTTGATTGCTCCATGCTATATTATCTCTTTTTTTGGACCATATTGGGCTTTATTTTCCACTTTTATATTACTTTTGGGACTAACCTATTAACAGAGGCCAGCCCAGTTGATTTGCTATTTTGCCTATTTAGGTGTTTGAAAAAGCGGAATATCAAACGGAATCCAAATGGAATGAAATCTTGAGGCGTGATTTTCTCATCGAGATAAGATTAGAGACTTGGACCCTCGGTCAAGAAAGGAGGAGGCACCACAGGAGGGAGGCGCGCCCCGCCTCGTGGGCCCCGAAGCTCCAAGCGTACTCCTTCCTCCTATATATACCTCATTACCCCAACAGATCAGATATGGAGACAAAAACCTAATTCCATCGCGCAACTTTATGTATCCACGAGATCCCATCTTGGGGCCTGTTAGGAGCTCCATGGGAAGGAATCCACCATGGAGGCTTCTCATCATCATCATAGCCTCTCCGATGAAGTGTGAGTAGTTTACTTCAGACCTTGGTCCATAGTTAGTAGCTAGATGGCTTCTTCTCTTTTTGGATCTCAATACAATGTTCTCCCCTCTCTCGTGGAGATCTATTCGATGTAATCTTCTTTTTGCGGTGTGTTTGTTGAGACCGATCAATTGTGGGTTTATGATCCAGATTATCTATGAGCAATATTTGAATCTTCTCTGAATTCTTTTGTGTATGATTGGTTATCTTTGCAAGTCTCTTCGAATTATCCGTTTGGTTTGGCCAACTAGATTGGTAGTTCTTGCAATGGGAGAAGTGCTTAGCTTTGGGTTCAATCTTGCGGTGTCCTTTCCCGGTGTGATGGGGCAGCAAAGGCACGTATTGTATTGTTGCCATCAAGGATAAAAGATGGGGTTTTATCATATTACATGAATATATCCCTCTACATCATGTCATCTTGCTTAAGGCGTTACTCTGTTTTCATTAACTTAATACTCTAGATGCATGCTAGATAGCGGTCGATGAGTGGAGTAATAGTAGTAGATGAGGCATGCGAGTCGGTCTACTTGTCTCGGGACGTGATGCCTATATACATGATCATACCTAGATATTCTCATAACTATGCTCAATTCATCAATTGCTCAACGATAATTCGTTCACCCCGTAAAATACTTATGCTCTTGAGAGAAGGTACTAGTGAAATATATGGCCCCGGGTCTATTCTCATCATATTAATCTTCCTCGCTTTATTATTTCTTGCTTTTTTACTTTGCCATTTATTTTACTTTGCATCTTTATACCAAAAATACCAAAAATATTATCTATCATCTCTATCAGATCTCACTCTAAGTAAGTGACCGTGAAGGATTGACAACCCCTATTTGCATTGGTTGTGAGGAGTTATTTGCTTTGTGTAGGTCTGAGGGACTTGCGTGGCCTCCTCTTTGGATTGATACCTTGGTTCTCAAAAGCTGAGGGAAATACTTACGCTACTCTGCTGCATCATCCTCTCCTCTTCGGGAAAACCAACACAAGCTCAAGGCGTAGCAAGAAGGATTTTTGGCGCCGTTGCCGGGGAGTCTACCAAAACTCAACATACCAAGTACCCATCACAATCCCTTGTCTCCCGCATTACATTATTTGCCATTTGCCTCTCGTTTTCCTCTCCCCACTTCACCCTTGCCGTTTTATTAGCCTCTCTTTTCCGTTTGCCTTTTCTCGTTAAGCTTTTTGCTCGTGTGTTAGTTAACTTGCTTGTAGTTATGGCTAGTCTTATATCTTCTCCGTTGTCTCCCAAGAATGAAGTTCTAAATTTTAAGCAAAGGTAGGAGAAAATCTAAAAAGGCGCTTGGTATAGAATTAGCAATGCTCAAAATAGATCTACCGAAACAATCTACCTCGGTTCTTCTCTGCAATTTTTATGTAGGTGCTAATCCTTGGTATAGATATATCCTTGATATCATTACAGGAGAATTTCTTGAGTAGCCATACCTTTGATTCTTATAATGCTATGATAGATTTATTTGGCTCACCACCTCTTTTGGTTAATGGAACTATGTTAACTTTGGAGCATGTAATGCAAAGACTTGAAATTATTGAATATAAAGTTGCTACCGTTGAGTTAATTGAAAATCTAGATAAAGAGATCCACAATCAAATTACCCAATATGGATCTAAGGTAGGAGTAACTTTGAAAAATATTAAGGAGAGGAACCCATAGTTAATGAGAAAATAAATCAAGATTCCTCTAGAATTGACAAACTTGAGGAATCATTACCAACTTAGGAACGCTTTTCTCTCCTTAAAAATACTCCAAGTCCACCTACTAAAATTGCTAAGCTCATGTATGTTCCTAAGAATAAGGGTGAATCCTCTAGTAAGAAGCTGCGGATCTTAAATCTATAAGTATTCATCCCAATCTTTTTGCTATGATTAAGGAACCATTTGCTACGAATGAATTTTTCAATATTTTGACTAAAAAATTGATAATTACTAGAAAGAAATAAATTTCTAAGGAAGGTAGATGCCTCGTTAAAGAATTGCCTACCAAGATAGCAATACCTAGATCTATCCTTGCTTTTATGCCTAGCTAAGGCGTTAAACAATAGCGCTTGTTGGGAGGCAACCCAATTTTATTTTAGTTTTTTTGTTTTTGTTTATGTTTAGGAATAAATAATCCATCTAAATTCTGTCTTAGATGTGTTTTTATGTTTAATTAGTGTTTGTGCCAAGTTAAACCTATAGGACCTTCTTGGATAATAGTTATTTGATCTTGCTGTAATTTCCAGAAACTTTCGGTTCACGAAAACAATTGTTAAAAATCACCAGAACGTGATAAAATAGTGAATACAATTTCTGCTGATCAATAAACAAATTGCCTAGGTCTTCCTATTTTTGCTGAATTTTTGCAGTTTCAGAAGTTTGCGTTAGTTACAGATTACTACAGACTGTTCTGTTTTTGATAGATTCTGTTTTTCGTGTGTTGTTTGCTTATTTTGATGAATCTATGGCTAGTAAAATAGTTTATAATCCATAGAGAAGTTGGAATACAGTAGGTTTAACACCAATATAAATAAATAATGAGTTCATTACAGTACCTTGAAGTGGTCTTTTGTTTTCTTTAATTCTTAGACTACGAGATTTCATTGAGTTTTGTGTTGTGAAGTTTTCAAGTTTTGGGTGAAATCTTTTGATGGATTATGGAACAAGGAGTGGAAAGAGCCTAAGATTGGGGATTCCCATGGCACCCTAAGATAATCCAAGGACACCAAAAATTCAAAGCTTGGGGATGCCGGAAGGCATCCCTCTTTAAATCCATCCATGGTAACTTTACTTGGAGCTATATTTTATTCACTACATGATATGTGTTTTGCTTGGAGCGTCTTGTATTATTTGTGTCTTTGCTTTTTAGTTTACCACAATCATCCTTGCTGTACACACCTTTTGAAGAGCCATACATGAATTGGAATTTGTTAGAATACTCTATGTGCTTCACTTATATCTTTTGAGCTATATAGTTTTGCTCTAGTGCTTCACTTATATCCTTTAGAGCACGGTGGTGGATTTGTTTTAAAGAAACTATTGATCTCTCATGCTTCACTTAGATTATTTTGAGAGTCTTAAATAGCATGGTAATTTGCTTAATAATAATATGCTAGGTATACAAAATAATAAAAACTTTCTTATGAATGTGTTGAATACTAAGAAAAGTTTGATGCTTGATAATTGTTTTGAGATATGGAGGTGATAATATCAAAGTCGTGCTAGTTGAGTAGTTGTGAATTTGAAAATGCTTGTGTTGAAGTTTGCAAGTCCGTAGCATGCGTATAGTAAGCGTTATGTAACAAATTTGAAACATGAGGTGTTATTTGATTGTCCTCCTTATGAGTGGCGGTCGGGGGCGGCGATGGTCTTTTCCTACCAATCTATCCCCTAGGAGCATCTGGCGTAGTGCTTTGGTTTTTGATGGCTTGTATATTTTTTGCAATAAGTATGTGAGTTCTTTATGATTAATGTTGAGTCCATGGATTATCGCACTCTCACCCTTCCATCATTGCTAGCCTCTTGATATCGTGCATTGCCCTTTCTCACATTGAGAGTTGGTGCAAACTTCACCGGTGCATCAAACTCCGTGATATGATCGCTCTTTCACATAAACCTCCTTATATCTTCCTCAAAATAGCCACCATACCTACCTATTATGGCATTTCATAGCCATTCGAGATATATTGCCATGCAACTTTCCACCATACCGTTCTTCATGACACATTCATCATTTTCATATTGCTTAGCATAATCATGTAGTTGACATAGTATTTGTGGCAAAGCCACCTTTCATAATTCTTTCATACATGTCACTCTTGATTCATTGCATATCCCGGAACACCGCCGGAGGCATTCATATAGAGTCATACTTTCTAGTATCGAGTTGTAATCATTGAGTTGTAAATAAATAGAAGTGTGATGATCATCATTTAATAGAGCATTGTCCCCAAAAAAAGAGAAATGCCAAAAGAAAAAAAGGCCCCCAAAAAAGAGAAATAAAAAAGGGGCAATGTTACTATCTCTTTTTCCACACTTGTGCTTCAAAGTAGCACCATGTTCTTCATATAGCGAGTCTCATATATTGTGCTTCAAAGTAGCACCATGTTTTTCATATAGAGAGTTTCATATGTTGTCACTTTCATATACTAGTGGGAATTTTTCATTCTAGAACTTGGCTTGTATATTCCAACGATGGGCTTCCTCAAATTCCCTAGGTCTTCGTGAGCAAGCAAGTTGGATGCACACCCACTTAGTTTCTTTTGTTGAGCTTTCTTACATTTATAGCTCTAGTGCATCCGTTGCATGGCAATCCCTACTCCTTGCATTAACATCAATTGATGGGCATCTCCATAGCCCGTTGATTAGCCTCGTTGATGTAAGACCTTCTCCTTTTTTGTCTTCTCCACATAACCCCCATCATCATATTCTATTCCACCCATAGTGCTATGTCCATGGCTCGCGCTCATATATTGCGTGAAAGTTTATAGGTTTGAGATTACTAAAGAATGAAATAATTGCTTGGCTTGTCATCGGGGTTGTGCATGATGAGAGAATTCTTGTGTGGTGAAAATGGAGCATGACTAAACTATATGATTTTGTAGGGATGAACTTTCTTTGGCCATGTTATTTTGAGAAGACATAATTGCTTAGTTAGTATGCTTGAAGTATTATTATTTTTATGTCAATATGAACTTTTGTCTGAATCTTTCATATCTGAATATTCATACCACAATTAAGAAGAGTTACATTGAAATTATGCCAAGTAGCACTCCGCATCAAAAATTCCCTTTTATCATTTACCTACTAGGGGCGAGCAGGAATTAAGTTTGGGGGTGTTGGGGAGCGTAGTAATTTCAAAAATTTTCCTACGATCACGCAAGACCATGGTGATGGCATAACAGCGAGATAGAGTGTCCGTCCACGTACCCTCGTGAACCCAAAGCGAGGCGTTATAACATAGCGGTTGATGTAGTCGTACTTCTTCCCGATCCAACCGATCCAAGTACCGAGCGTCGGCACCTCCGAGTTCTGCACCGTTCAGCTCGATGGCGTCCCTCGAACTCCGATCCAGCGAGTGTTGAGGAGAGTTTTCGTCGACCTGACGGCGTGGTGGCGATGATGATGTTCCACCGGCGCGGGGCTTCGCCTAAGCTCGCTTCTGGTATGATCGAGGTGTAATCTGGTGGAAGGGGCACCGCTTGCGGCTGAGAGCGATCTAATCGATCAACTTGTGTGTCATGGGGTGCCCCTGCCTTTGTATATAAAGGAGGGAAGGGAGGGCTGGCCGGCCAGGAGGAGGCGCGCAGGGGTGTCCTACTCCTACTAGGGTAGGATTCCCCCAAATCCTAGTCCAACTAGGGTTTGACCAAGGGAGAGGAGGAGAGAGAGCGCCATGCCCCTTCTCCTAATCCTAATAGGACTAGGGAAGGGGGAAGGCTGCGGCCAGCTATAGGGCCCCTTTTCTCTTTCCCCTAAGGCCCATCAAGGCCCATTGACTCCCGGGAGGTTCGGTAACCCCGGTACTCGGTAAAATTCCCAATTTCACCGGAGTGATTCGGAATCAAACATAGGCTTCAATATATCAATCTTTATGTCTCGACCATTTGAGACTCCTCGTCATGTCCGTGATCTCATCCGGGACTCGAACAACCTTGGTACATCAACATCATAAAACTCATAATAGCATCATCGAAGCGTTAAGCGTGCGGACCCTACGGGTTCGAGAACTATGTAGACATGACCGAGACACCTCTCGGTCAATAACCAATAAGCGGGACCTGGATGCCCATATTGGTTCCTACATATTCTCGAAGATCTTTATCGGTCGGACCGCATAACAACATCGTTGTTCCTTTGTCATCGGTATGTTACTTGCCGAGATTCGATCGTCGGTATCAATACCTAGTTCAATCTCGTTCTTGGCAAGTCTCTTTACTCGTTCGTAATACATCATCTCATAACTAACTCATTAGTTACAATGCTTGCAAGGCTTAGGTGATGAGCATTACCGAGAGGGCCGAGAGATACCTCTCCAGACAATCGGAGTGACAAATCCTAATCTCGAAATATGCCAACCCAACATGTACCTTCGGAGACACCTGTAATGTACCTTTATAATCACCCGATTCGTTGTGACGTTTGGTAGCACCAAAGTGTTCCTCGGGCAAGCAGGAGTTGCATAATCTCATAGTCATAGGAACATGTATAAGTCATGAAGAAAAGCACTAGCAACAAACTATACGATCAGGTGCTATGCTAATGGAATGGGTCATGTCAATCAGATCATTCAACCAATGATGTGATCCGTTAATCAAATAACAACTCCTTGTTCATGGTTAGGAAACATAACCATCTTTGATTAACGAGCTAGTCAAATAGAGGCATACTAGTGACACTCTGTAGGTTTATGTATTCACACATGTATTATGTTTCCGGTTAATACAATTCTAGCATGAATAATAAACATTTATCATGATATAAGGAAATAAATAATAACATTATTATTGCCTCTAGGGCATATTTCCTTGAGTCTCCCACTTGCACTAGAGTCAATAATCTAGTTCACATCGCCATGTGATTTAACATCAATAGTTCACATCTATATGTGGTTAACACCCATAGTTCACATCGACATGTGACCAACACCCAAAGGGTTTACTAGAGTCGATAATCTAGTTCACATCGCTATGTGATTAACACCCAAAGAGTACTAAGGTGTGATCATGTTTTGCTTGTGAGATAATTTTAGTCAGCAGATTACATCACATTCAGAGCCGTAAGTATTTTACAAATTTCTATGTCTACAATGCTCTTGCAGAGCTACTCTAGCTAATTGCTCCCACTTTCAATATGTATCTAGATTGAGACTCGAGTCATCTAGATTAGTGTTAAAACTTGCATCGGCGTAACCTTTTCGACGAACCTTTTTCACTTCCATAATCGAGAAACATATCCTTATTCTACTAAGGATAATTTTGACCGATGTCCATTGATCTACTCCTAGATCTCTATTGCACTCCTTGCCAATCTTAGTGGTAGGGTATGCAATAGATCTGGTACACTGACATGACATACTTTATAGAACCTATGGCTGATGCATAGGGAATGACTTTCATTCTCTTTCTATCTTCTGCCGTGGTCGGGTTTTGAGTCTTACTCAATCTCACACCTTGTAACACAGGCAAGAACTCTTTCTTTGACTGTTCCATTTGAACTACTTCAAAATCTTGTCAAGGTATGTATTCATTGAAAAACTTATCAAGCGTCTTGATCTATCTCTATAGATCTTGATGCTCAATATATAACAGCTTCACGAGGTCCTTCTTTGAAAAACTCCTTTCAAATACTCCTTTATGCTTTGCAGAATAATTCTACATTATTTCGATCAACAATATGTCATTCACATATACTTATCGAAATCTTGTAGTGCTCCACTCACTTTCTTGTAAATCAGGCTTCTCCAAAGTCTGTATAAAACCATATCTTTGATCACACTATCAAGCGTTTATTCAACTCGAGATGCTTGCAGTCCATAGATGGATCATTGGAGCTTGCACATTTGTTAGCTCCTTTAGGATTGACAAAACCTTCTGGTTGCATCATATACAACTCTTCTTTAATAAATCCATTAAAGAATGTAGTTTTGACATCCATTTGCAGATTTCATAAAATGTGGCAATTGCTAACATGATTGAGACAGACTTAAGCATCGCTACAATTGAGAAAATCTCATTGTAGTCAACACCTTGAACTTGTCAAAAACCTTTTTGCGACAAGTCGAGCTTTGTAGATAGTAACACTACTATCGGTGTCCGTCTTCCTCTTGAAGATCCATTTATTCTCAATGGCTTGCCGATCATCGAGCAAGTCAACCAAAATCCATACTTTGTTCTCATACATGGATCCCATCTCAGATTTCATGGTCTCAAACCATTTCGCGGAATCTGGGCTCATCATCGCTTCCTCATAGTTAGTAGGTTCATCATGGTCTAGTAACATGACTTTTAGAATAGGATTACCGTACCACTCAGTGCGGATCTTACTCTGGAAGACCTCGAGGTTTGGTAACAACTTGATCTGAAGTTTCATGATCATCATCATTAACTTCCTCACTAATTGGTGTAGGAATCACTTGGAACTGATTTCTGTGATGAACTACTTTCCAATAAGGGAGAAGGTACAATTACCTCATCAAGTTCTACTTTCCTCACTCACTTCTTTGAGAGAAACTTCTTCTCTAGAAAGGATCCATTTAACAACGAAAACTTGCCTTCGGATCTGTGATAGAAGGTGTACCCAATAGTTGCCTTTGGGTATTCTATGAAGCGCACTTCTCCGATTTGGGTTCGAGCTTATCGGTGAAAACTTTTCACATAAGCATCACAACTCAAACTTTAGAAATGACAGCTTAGGTTTCTTGCTAAACCATAGTTCATACGGTGTCATCTCAGCGGTTTAGATGGTGCCCTATTAAGCGTGAATGCAGCTGTCTCTAATGCATAACCCCAAAGCGATAGTGGTAAATCGGTAAGATACATCATAGATCGCACCATATCATAATAAAATGCTGATTCTGACGTTCGGACACACCATAACGTTGTGGTGTTCCGGTGGCGTGAGCTGTGAAACTATTCCACATTGTTTTCATTGAAGACCAAACTCGTAACTCAAATATTCATCTCCACGATCAGATCGCGAAACTTTATTTTCTTGTTACGATGATTTTCCACTTCACTCTGAAATTCTTTGAACCTTTCAACTATTTCAGACTTATGTTTCATCAAGTAGATATACCCATATCTGCTCAAATCATCTTGTGAAGGTCAGAAAATAACGATACTTGCCACGAGCATCAACACTCATTGGATCGCATACATCGGTATGTATTATTCCCAATAAGTCAGTAGCTTGTTCCATTGTTCGGAGAGCGGAGTTTTAGTCATCTTGCCCAAAAGGCACGGTTATAAGCATCAAATGATTCATAATCAAGTGATTCCAAAAGTCCATCGGCATGGAGTTTTCTTCATCGCTTTACACCAATATGACCTAAGCGGCGATTGCCACAAATAAGTTGCACTATCATTATTAACTTTGCATCTTTTGGTTTCAATATTATGAATATGTGTATCACTATGATCGAGATCAATGAACCATTTTCATTGGGTGTGTAACCATATAAGGTTTTATTCATGTAAGCGAACAACAATTTATTCTCTTACTTAAATGAATAACCGTATTGCAATAAACATGATCAAATCATATTTATGCTCAACACCAAATAACACTTATTTAGGTTCCACACTAATCCCGAAAGTATAGGGAGTGTGCGATGATGATCATATCAATCTTGGAACTACTTCCAACACTCATCGTCACTTCCCCTTCAACTAGTCTCTGTTTGATACGTAACTCTGTTTGAGTTACTAATCTTAGCAACGAGCAGTATCAAATACTCAGGGGCTACTATAAACACTAGTAAGGCACACATCAATAACCTGTATATCAAATATAACCTTGTTCACTTTGCCATCCTTCTTATCCACCAAATATTGGGGTAGTTCGCTTCCGGTGACCAGTTCCATTGCAGCAAAAGTACTCGGTCTCGGGCTTAGGTCTAGACTTGGGCTTCTTCACTCGAGCAACAACTTGCTTGCCGTTCCTTTTGAAGTTCCCCTTCTTCCCTTTGCCATTTTCCTTGAGACTAGTGGTCTTGTCAACCATCAACACTTGATGTTTTCTTGATTTCTACCTTCGCGATTTTAGCATCGCGAAGAGCTCGAAATCTTTTCGTCATCCCTTGCATACTATAGTTCATCACGAAGTTCTACTAACTTAGTGATGGTGACTAAAATTCTGTCAATCACTATCTTATCGGAAGATTAACTCCACTTGATTCAAGCGATTGAAGTACTCGGACAATCTGAGCACATGCTCACTAGTTGGCGATTCTCCTCCATCTTTTAGCTATAGAACTTGTTGGAACTTCATATCTCTCAACTCGGGTATTTGCTTGAAATATTAACTTCAATTCTGGAACATCTCATATGGTCCATGGCGTTCAAAACGTCTTTGAAGTCCCGATTCTAAGCCGTTAAGCATGGTGCACTAAACTATCAAGTAGTCATCATATTGAGCTGGCCAAGCGTTCATAGCGTCATGTCGCTCATATTGAGCTAATAGCGTTCATAACGTGCGCATCTGCTCCTGCAATAGGTCATCACCTAGCGGTGCATTAAGGACATAATTCTTCTGCGCAGCAATGAGGATAAACCTCGGATCACGGATCCAATCCGCATCATTGCTACTAACATCTTTCAATACAATTTTCTCTAGGAACACATATGAAAACATAGGGAAGCAACAACGCGAGCTATTGATCTACAACATAATTTGCAAAATACTACGGGACTAAGTTCATGATAAATTAAAGTTCAATTAATCATATTACTTAAGAACTCCCACTTAGAAAATATCCCTCAATTCTCTAAGTGATTGCGTGATCCATATCAACTACACCATGACCGATCATCACGTGTGATGGAGTAGTTTCAATGGTGAACATCAATATGTTGATCATATCTACTATATGATTCACGCTCGACCTTCGGTCTCCGTGTTCGAGGTCATATCTTATATGCATAGCTCGTCAAGTATAACCTGAGTATTCGCGTGTGCAACTGTTTTGCACCGTTGTATTTGAGCGTAGAGCCTATCACACCCGATCATCACGTGGTGTCTCGGCACGAAGAACTTTCATAGCGGTGCATACTCGGGAGAACACTTCTTGATAATTTAGTAAGGGATCATCTTATAATGCTACCGTCAATCAAAGCAAGATAAGATGCATAAAGGATTAACATCACATGCAATCAATATAAGTGATATGATATGGCCATCATCATCTTGTGCTTGTGATCTCCATCTCGAAGCACCGTCATGATCACCATCGTCACCGGTAGCGACACCTTGATCTCCATCGTAGCATCGTTGTCGTCTAGCCAACTATTGCTTCTCGACTATCGCTACTGCTTAGTGATAAAGTAAAGCAATTACATGGCGTTGCATTTCATACAATAAGCGACAACCATATGGCTCCTGCCGATTGCCGATAACTTCGGTTACAAAACATGATCATCTCATACAATAAAATATAGCATCACGTCTTGACCATATCACATCACAACATGCCCTGCAAAAACAAGTTAGGCGTCCTCTACTTTGTTGTTGCAAGTTTTACGTGGCTGCTACGGGCTGAGCAAGAACCGTTCTTACCTCGCATCAAAACCACAGCGATACTTCGTCAAATAGACTCCGTTTAACCTTCTCAAGGACGGGCGTAGCCGCACTCAGTTCAACTAAAGTGAGAGAGGCAGACACCGCCGGTCACCTTTAAGCAGCGAGTGCTCTGGCGGTGAAACCAGTCTCGCGTAAGCGTCTGGCGTAATGTCGGTCCGGGCGCTTCATCTCACAATACCGCTGAACCAAAGTATGACATGCTGGTAGGTAGTATGACATATCGCCCACAACTCACTTGTGTTCTACTCGTGCATATGACATCAACGCATAAAACCAGGCTCGGATGCCCTTTGTTGGGGAGCGTAGTAATTTCAAAAATTTTCCTCACGATCACGCAAGACCATGGTGATGGCATAGCAGCGAGAGGATAAGTGTCGTCCACGTACCCTCGTGAACCGAAAGCGGGCGTTATAACAAGCGGTTGATGTAGTCGTACTTCTTCCCGATCCAACGATCCAAGTACGAGCGTCACGGCACCTCCGAGTTCTGCACGTTCAGCTCGATGGCGTCCCTCGAACTCCGATCCAGCGAGTGTTGAGGAGAGTTTCGTCGACCTGACGGCGTGGTGGCGATGATGATGTTCCACCGGCGCGGGCCGCCTAAGCTCCGCTACGGTATGATCGAGGTGTAATCTGGTGGAAGGGGCACGCGCACGGCTAAGAGCGATCTAATCGATCAACTTGTGTGTCATGGGGTGCCCCCTGCCCTGTATATAAAGGAGGGAAGGGAGGGCTGGCGGCCAGGAGGAGGCGCACGGGGTGTCCTACTCCTACTAGGGTAGGATTCCCCCAAATCTAGTCCAACTAGGGTTTGACCAAGGGGAGAGGGAGAGAGGCCCCCTTCTCCTAATCCTAATAGGACTAGGGAAGGGGAAGGCTGCGACCAGCTATAGGGCCCCTTTTCTCTTTCCCACTAAGGCCCATCAAGGCCCATTGACCCCCGGGAGGTTCGGTAACCCCGGTACTCGGTAAAATTCCCAATTTCACGGAGTGATTCGAATCAAACATAGGCTTCAATATATCAATCTTTATGTCTCGACCATTTGAGACTCCTCGTCATGTCCGTGATCTCATCAGGGACTCGAACAACCTTGGTACATCAACATCATAAAACTCATAATAGCATCATCGAAGCGTTTAGCGTGCGGACCCTACGGGTTCGAGAACTATGTAGACATGACCGAGACACCTCTCGGTCAATAACCAATAAGCGGGACCTGGATGCCCATATTGGTTCCTACATATTCTCTGAAGATCTTTATCGGTCGGACCGCATAACAACATCGTTGTTCCCTTTGTCATCGGTATGTTACTTGCGAGATTGATCGTCGGTATCAATACCTAGTTCAATCTCGTTTACGGCAAGTCTCTTTTCTCGTTCCGTAATACATCATCTCATAACTAACTCATTAGTTACAATGCTTGCAAGGCTTAGGTGATGAGCATTACCGAGAGGCCGGAGATACCTCTCCGACAATCGGAGTGACAAATCCTAATCTCGAAATATGCCAACCCAACATGTACCTTCGGAGACACCTGTAATGTACCTTTATAATCACCCGATTCGTTGTGACGTTTGGTAGCACCAAAGTGTTCCTCGGGCAAGCAGGAGTTGCATAATCTCATAGTCATAGGAACATGTATAAGTCATGAAGAAAAGCACTAGCAACAAACTATCGATCAGGTGCTATGCTAATGGAATGGGTCATGTCAATCAGATCATTCAACCAATGATGTGATCCGTTAATCAAATAACAACTCCTTGTTCATGGTTAGGAAACATAACCATCTTTGATTAACGAGCTAGTCAAATAGAGGCATACTAGTGACACTCTGTAGGTTTATGTATTCACACATGTATTATGTTTCCGGTTAATACAATTCTAGCATGAATAATAAACATTTATCATGATATAAGAAATAAATAATAACATTATTATTGCCTCTAGGGCATATTTCCTTCCTCAATACAATGTTCTCCCCCTCTCGTGGAGATCTATTCGATGTAATCTTCTTTTGCGGTGTGTTTGTTGAGGCCAAGCCAATTGTGGGTTTATGATCCAAATTATCTATGAGCAATATTTGAATCTTCTCTAAATTCTTTTATGTATGATTGGTTATCTTTGCAAGTCTCTTCGAATTATCTGTTTGGTTTGGCCAACTAGATTGGTAGTTCTTGCAATGGGAGAAGTGCTTAGCTTTGGGTTCAATCTTGCGGTGTCCTTTCCCAGTGATAGTTGGGGCGGCAAGTCACGTATTGTATTGTTGCCATCGAGGATAACAATATGGGGTTTTTATCATATTGCATGAATTTATCCCTCTACATCATGTGTCTTGCTTAAGGCGTTACTCTATTTTCATTAACAATACTCTAGATGCATCTTTGGATAGCGATCGATAAGTGGAGTAATAGTAGTAGATCTTGAGGCAGAAGTCGGTCTACTTGTCTCGGACGTGATGCATATATACATGATCATACCTAGATATTCTCATAACTATGCTCAATTACATCAATTGCTCAACGATAATTCGTTCACCCCAGTAAAATACTTATGCTCTTGAGAGAAGCCACTAGTGAAATCTATGGCCCCGGGTCTATTCTCATCAGTTAATCTTCCTATGCTTTATTATTCCTTGCTTTTTACTTTGCCTTTTATTTTACTTTGCATCTTTATACCAAAATACCAAAATATTATCTATCATCTCTATCAGATCTCACTCTAAGTAAGTGACCGTGAAGGGATTGACAACCCCTATTCACGTTGGTTGCGAGGAGTTATTGCTTTGTGTAGGTGCGAGGGACTTGCGCATGGCCTCCTCTTTGGATTGATACCTTGGTTCTCAAAACGAGGAAATACTTACGCTACTCTGCTGCATCATCCTCTCCTTTTAAGGAAAACCAGCATAAGCTCAAGGCGTAGCAGCGGCAGCCTCACACGCGGCCGAACGGTGAACCCTCGTACTCCTATCCGCGCGGGCTTCCAGCATCGTGTCTTCTCGGCTCAGCGTCGTCCCTTCCTAGGCCTCGCCGTTGTCCATCGCCGTGGTGCTCTCCGCGGCGTGGTCACACATGGTCAGCGACTTCCATCGGAAGAGTCATGCGTGGAGAGGCGACAGTTGGGTCCACGCGATGCGCAGGAAGTGCCTCCTTATTACCATAAAATAATTAATTCTCCACGGCGGCGAGGACCCGGTATGGCCAGGCCACCGTATTTCATGAAAAAACGTTTCCCCATTGCTGGGACCCCTGCTACACCGCCGCCATAAGGAAGTGCGTCCGGTAAAAACTATTAGCCCCGACTGCTGGGACCCCAGCTACATCTTATACGCAAGGAAGTGTCGGCGGTCGGGACCCACCTGGTGAAGCATCGTAGCATTGTCATTCTGGTGTGACGTATGCATACATATATACTAGTCGATGTAGGCGCACACATGTCGTAGTAAGTGCGCCGCGTAGCATGTTCTGCGTATGTCGGCGGCGGTGTGCAGAAAAGAAATACGGCCGCGTGTGTGTACTTACGGGAGGGGTCTCGAGCGCCTACTCGGCGCGCTCACGTCGGCGGGGCTCGTGTACATGGCTGGTTGAGCGGGCTATCGTCATCGTCGTGTTCATGGGGAGCAAACGGCTGGGGCGGGCGGAATGCGTCGTCGTGTTCATCGGGAGGGCTTGGGCGGAGCAGGCGATGGAAGCGAGGCTGGCATACCGCGAGCGAAGGAAGCGGCCTTGTGTTCGACCGGCCACGTTGAAACAGGATCTTATTCATCGGAAGGGTGGCGTCTTTGCAAAGCAGAGAAATGGACCTCCTACGGTGAAGCAGGGGTCTGTGATCGGGAGGTGTGGTGTACGCAAAAAGCGGATGAAGCAGACTTGTGTTGGGCGCTTACGGTGAAGCGAGGTCCTGTTCGCCGGGAGGGTGTAGCTACCGCAAAGCGAGACTCCACAGGATAATGTTCATCTCCACGTCCACCTCCTCCGGCCTCCACAGACTCTTTGTTCATCCACCGTCGACCTCCTCCGGCCTCCACAGGCTCCTGTTCATCCGGCCTCCACCTTGCGCTACTCCACAGCTCTTGTTCAACCACCCCTCTCCATGGGCTCTGTTCAACCACCCCTCCACAGACTCTGTTCATCCACCCTCCACCGTCTCTGTTCATCCAGCCCTCCACAGGGTCGTCTGTTCATCGGCCCTCCACGAGTCTGTTCATCTAGCCACAACAGCTCGTCGATGGTCTGTTCATCCACCACCGATCACTGTTCATCAACCCTCCCCCTCCCCCATAGCGCTCCTTTGTTTATCCGAGGCAGCATCAATCGGCTTGTTGGCGGCGATGGCGAAGGAATCGCTTCGATCGGGTTGATTAACAGCCATCGATCGATCGCTCGGGTTAAATAGCAGCGTTTGAAGTCTGCGATCGCTTCGGGTTCATTTAGAGCCCAGCGCCTTGCTCGGAGTTGATTAGAATAGCGCCCTTACGCCGCAGCAGCGTAAGTGTATGAGACAAGCAGCATCGCTTTCGGCCCCGACCACCCACCGTATGTAGGAACTCCCGAAATTTTCCTCGCCCTCGCTTCTACCACGGTTTTTCCGTCATGGGCGGCTAAAGAATGTCATGCAGCTGCGTCTCCGGCCCGCCGAGGGCGAAAAGCCCATTTTACATCATGATTTTTTGTCATAAGTAGGAGCCCACCACATCTATGATGATACGGGTTTTGTCACAATTATCGTCATAGAAGTGTCATAAGTATGACAGGAAAAAAATTCCGTTCGGCCCAAAATGTCACGGATGTGTCTTTTTTTGTAGTGAGAGTTGGAGTTGAGGTCGGTGGAGGTCGAGGGGACCCCTGGCGGCGCCCTGCCCTCATGGACAGGTGTGGGCCCCTTACATTGATTCTTTGCCAATATCATTTATTAATTCCAAAGCGTGACTCGTGGAGTTTGAGTCATTCGAGAACTTCTATTTCTGCACAAAAATAACACCATGGAAATTCTCTTTGAAAACAGCGTCGGTCCGGGTTAGTTCCATTCAAATCATGCAAGTTAGAGTCCAAAACAAGGGAAGTGTTTGGAAAAGTAGATCGTTGGAGCGTGTCGAGGCCCGTCGAAGATGAGATGGCGATGAAGATGTACGCTACTTACGTCTTGAGGTTCGGCATAGCTCCTACAGCGCGCCAAAGATGTTCTGAAACCACGGCTACCCATGGGAGCAGGAAGGCCTGCTGGTTGGCGGGGGCGTCGCGTTACACAAAGCGAGACCAACACAAGGCAGCACGGTAGGGATCACACATGCAGTTTACCCAGGTTGGGACGCCGTGGTGCGTAAACCCTACTCCTGCTTTGGTGGATTGATGGGGAAAGATGGTGGTGGTGCGTGGTACACTTACGGCAAGGGTTTCTTGAGGCAGCAGCGACTACAGCGCATATGGGGTGTGAGTAATCTAAACTTCCAACCTCTCGAATCGTTGCCATGGGCCTCCTTTTAAAGATCAAGGGTCACCACAGTGGCAAATTGTTGGGGAACGTTGCAGAAAATTAAAATTTTCCTACGGTTTCACCAAGATCTATCTATGAGTTCATCTAAGCAGCGAGTTACGAGAGAGAGTTTGCATCTACATACCACTTGTAGATGGAGTGCGGAGCGTTCGAGGTGGTGATGATGAAGGCGTTCCCCAGCGTGATTCCGATCACCGATGACCAAGTCTGAGACGGACAGCACCTCCGCGTTCAACACACGTGCAGGACGACGGCGTCTCCTTCATCTTGATCCAGCAAGGAGGAAGGAGGTTGAGAAGACAACTCAATGGCAGCCAGCGGCGTGATGCGGATGGAGTGTTGTTCTCCGGCGGGCCGCCAAGCTTATGCGGAGGAGGAGGTGTTGGGAGGAGGGCTGCGCCTTCAATGGTGTTGCAGCCTCCCTCCACCCCTCTATTTATAGGGGAAGGGAGGAGGGCGGCCCCTCTAGATGCATCTAGAGGCGGCGCCAAGGAGGGCTTGCCCCCCAAGCAAGGCGCCCCTTAGGGTTCCCCCTCAACCCTAGGCGCATGGGCCAAGGGAGGAGCGCCCAGCCACCGGGGCTGGCTGCCTCCCACGCAGCCCAAGTGGCCCCCAAAGGGTGGCCCCTCCGTGGTCCTCGGAACCTTTCGGTGGACCCTCCATAAAACGATATGACCGAAACTTTTCGGTGTCCGTTTGGCGACTTCCATATATAAATCTTTACCTCCGGACCATTCCGAACTCCTCGTGACGTCAGGGATCTCATCAGGACTCGAACAACATTGGTAATCACATACAAGTCTTCCTATTAACCCTAGCGTCCTTTGAACCTTAAGTGTGTAGACCCTACGGGTTGGAGACATGTAGACATGACGAGGCGCTCTCGGTCAATAACCAACAGCGGGATCTGGATACCCATGTTGGTTCCCCACGCTCTCGATGTTGTCATCGGATGAACCACGATGTCGAGGTTCAAGCAACCCGTATGCTATTCCTTTGTCAGACGGTATGTTACTTGCAGAGACTTCGATTGTCGGTATCCCAATACCTCGTTTAGTCTCGTTACGGCAAGTCACTTTACTCGTGCCGTAATGCATGATCCGTGACCAAACACTTGATCACTTTGAGCTCATTATGATGATGCATTACAGAGTGGGCCGTGATACCTCTCCGTCATACGGGTGACAAATCCATCTCGATCCATGTCAACCCAGAGACACTTTCGGAGATACCTGTAATGCACCTTTATAGTCACGATTACGTTGTGGCGTTTGGTACACCAAAGAATTCCTACGGTGTCCGGGGTTACGATCTCACGGTCTAAGGAAGAGATACTTGACATTGGAAAAGCTCTAGCAAAGCGAACTACGATCTTTGTGCTATGCTTAGGATTGGGTCTTGTCCATCCGTCATTCTCCTAATGGCGTGATCCGTTATCAATGACATCGATGTCCATAGTCGGAAACCATGACTATCATTGACCAACGAGCTAGTCAACTAGAGGCTTACTAGGGATGTATTGTAGTCTATGTATTCACCGTGTATTACGATTTCCGGATAATCTGAGTTGTAGCATGAATAAAGACAATTATCATGAACAAGGAAATATAATAATAATGCTTTTATTATTGCCTCTAGGGCATATTTCAACAGTCTCCCTTGCACTAGAGTCAATAATCTAGTTTACATTGTGATGAATCGAACACCCATAGAGTTACGGTGTTGATCATGTTTTGCCCGCGGAAGAGGTTTAGTCAGCGGATCTGCGACATTCAGATCCGTATGCACTACAAATTTCTATGTCTCCATCACGAACATTTTCACGGATGGAGTTGAAGCTTGACGCTTGATGTGCTGGTCTTCTTGTGAAACCTGGGCTCCTTGGCAAGTGCAATAGCTCGGTGTTGTCCGGAAGAGTTTGATCGGCCCGGCGCATTGGGTATGACTCTAGGTCGGTGATGAACTCCTTCACCCAAATTGCTTCATCGCTGCCTCCGAGGCTGCCATGTACTCCGCTTCACATGTAGATCCCCCACGGCGCTCTGCTTGCAGCTGCACCAGCTTCTTGCTCCACCATTCAACATATACGTATCCGGTTTGTGACTTAGAGTCATCGGATCTGTGTCGAAGCTAAGCGTCGGCGTAACCCTTCTGACGAGCTCTTCGTCACCTCCATAAACGAGAAACATGTCCTTTGTCCTTTTCGGTGCCAGGATATTCTTGACCGCTGTCCGGTGTTCCTTGCGGGATTACTTTGGTACCTTCCTACCAAACTTACGGCAAGGTTTACATCAGTGCAGTACACAACATGGCATACATAATAGATCCTATGGCTGAGGCATAGGGATGACACTCATCTCTTCTCTATCTTTTGCCGTGGTGGGACATTGAGCTGAGCTCAATCTCACACCTTACAATCTGAGGCAAGAACCCTTCTTGGACTGATCCATTTGAACTTCTTCAAAATCTTGTCAAGGTATGTGCTTTGTGAAAGACCTATGAGGCGTCTCGATCTATCTCTATAGATCTTGATGCCTAATATATAACAGCTTCTCAAGGTCCTTCATTGAAAAACACTTATTCAAGTAGGCCTTAATGCTGTCCAAGAATTCTATATCATTTCCCATCAAAAGTATGTCATCTACATATAATATGAGAAATGCTCTGAGCTCCCACTCACTTTCTTGTAGCATGAGGCTTCTCCATAAGTCTGCGTAAACTAAACGCTTTGATCATCTCATCAGCGAATGTTCTAACTCGAGATGCTTGCACCAGCCCATAAATGGATCGCTGGGTTTGCATACTTTATCGACATTCTTAGGATCGACAAAACCTTCCGGCTGTATCATATACAGCTCTTCCTTAAGATAACCGTTAAGGAGCGATGTTTTGGCGTCCATCGCCATATCTCATAATCATAGTATCGGCAATTGCTAACATGATTGAGACGGACTTAAGCTTCGCTACGGAGAGAAAGTCTCATCGTAGTCAATCCCTTGAACTTGCCGATAACCCTTAGCGACAAGTCGAGCTTTATAAATGGTGACATTACCATCGCGTCCGTCTTCTTCTTAAAGATCCATTTGTTTTCTATCGCTCGCCGATCATCCGAACAAGTCGGTCAAAGTCCACACTTTGTTTTCATACATGGATTCTATCTCGGATTTCATGGCTTCTAGCCATTTGTTGGAATCTGGGCCCGCCATCGCTTCTTCATAGTTGAAGGTTCACGTTGTCTAACAACATGATTTCCGGGACAGGGTTGCCGTACCACTCACAGTGCGGGCGTGTCCTAATGGACCTCGAGGTTCGGTAGCAACTTGATCCGAAGTACCTTGATCATCATCATTAATTTCCTCTTGGTTGGTGTAGGCATCATAGGAACACTTTCTGAGCTGCACTACTATCCTGTTCAAGAGGTAGTACTTCATCGAGTTCTACTTTCCTCCACTTACTTCTTCGAGAGAAACTCTTTTTCGAGAAAGGTTCCGTTCTTGGCAACAAAGATCTTGCCCTCGGATCTTAAGTAGAAGGTATACCCAATGGTTTCTTTAGGGTATCCTATGAAGGCGCATTTTCCGACTTGGGTTGAGCTTTTCAGGTTGAAGTTTCTTGACATAAGCATCGCATCCCCAAACTTTTAGAAAGCGACAGCTTAGGTTTCTTCCCAAACCATAATTCATACGGTGTCGTCTCAGCGTGCTTAGACGGTGCCCTATTTAAAGTGAATGTAGCTGTCTCTAGGCGTATCCCCAAAATGATAGCGGCAAATCGGTAGAGACATCATAGACGCACCATATCCAATAGAGTGCGATTCTGACGTTCGGACACACCGTTCTGTTGAGGTGTTCGGTGGCGTTAGTTAATAACGATTCCACATTTTCTTAAGTGTGTACCAAATTCGTGACTTAAATATTCTCCTCCACGATCTGATCGTAAGAATTTTATCTTTCGGTCACGTTGATTCTCTACTTCATTCTGAAATTCCTTGAACTTTTCAAGGTCTCGAGACTTGTGTTTCATCAAGTAGACATAACCATATCTACTCAAGTCATCCGTGAGTGAGAACATAACGATATCCTCCATGAGCCTCAACGCTCATTGGACCCTTTTACATCGGTATGTATGATTTCCAACAAGTTGGTTGCTCGCTCCATTGTTCGGGAAGCAGTCTTGGTCATCTTGCCCATGAGGCATGGTTCGCATGTGTCAAATGATTCATAATCTAAAGACTCAAAAGTCCATCGACATGGAGCTTCTTCATAAGCTTGACACCAATGTGACCAGGCGGCGTGCCACAAGTATGTGGGACTATCGTTATCAACTTTACATCTTTTGGTATTCACGCTATAAACATGTGTAATACTACGCTCAAGATTCATTAAGAATAAACCATTGACCATCGGACATGACCATAAAACATATCTCTCATATAAATAGAACAACCATTATTCTCGGTTTAAATGGTAGCCATCTCGTATTAAGCGAGATCCGGATACAATATTCATGCTCAAACTTGGCACCAAATAACAATTATTAAGGTTCATAACTAATCCGTAGGTAAATGAAGAGGTAGCGTGCCGGCGGCGATCACATCGACTCTGGAACCATTCCGGCGGCGCATCGTCACCTCGTCCTTTGCGGTCTCCGCTTATTCGCAGCTCTGTTGTGAGTTACAAATATGAGCAGCGGCACGGTATCAAATACCGGGAGTTACTACGAGTCTGGTAAAGTACACATCAATTACATGTATATCAAATATACCTTTGGTGTTGCCGGCCTTCTTGTCCGCTAAGTATTTGGGGCAGTTCCGCTTCGATGACCCTCCTTGCAATAAAAGCACTCAGTCTCGGGTTTGGGTCCATTCTTTGACTTCTTCCGGCAACTTGCTTGCGGTAGCGGCAACCTCCTTGCCCTCCTTCTTGAAGTTCTTCTTGCCCTTGCCCTTCTTGAACTTAGTGGTCTTATTGACCATCAACACTTGATGTTCTTTCTTGATTTCAACCTCGGTGACTTGACATAGAGAACACTTCAGGAATGGTCTTTACCATCCCCGCATGTTGTAGTTCATCACAAAGATCTTGTAGCTTGGTGGGGGCGGTGGAGGATTCTGTCAATGACCGCCTCATCGGGGAGGTTAATATTCATTTGGGTCATACGGTTTGTGCAACCCGGACATCTTGAATGTGCTCCTTGACAGAACTGTTTTCCTCCATCTTACAACTATAGAACTTGTCGGAGATGTCATATCTCTCGACCAGGCGTGACTTGGAAAACAAGTTTCAGCTCCTCGAACATCTCATATGCTCCGTGATGCTCAAAGCGCTTTTGGAGCCCGGTTCTAGGCGTAAAGCATGCCGCCTTGAGCGAGGGAGTAATCATCGACCAGAGACTGCCAAGCATTCATAATGTCTTGGTTCTCAGACGGAACAGGCGTCACCTAGCGGTCCTTCTAGGACATATTGTTTCTGGCAGCTATGAGGATGATCCTCAAGTTCGGACCCGATCCATTATAGTTGCTGCCGTCATCTTTCACTTGGTTTTCTCTAGGAGCGTGTTGAAGTTCAAGTTGACATGGCGTTGGCCATTTGATCTACAAGACATATCATTCAAAAGTTTTAGACTAAGTTCATGATAATTAAGTTCATCTAATCAAATTATTTAAATGAACTCCCTCGGACTAGACATCCCTCTAGTCATCTAAGTGTTACGATCCGAGTCGACTAGGCCGTGTCCGATCATCACGTGAGACGGACTAGTCATCATCGGTGAACATTCTCATGTTGATCGTATCTTCTATCGACTCGTGTTCGACCTTCGGTCTCCGTGTTCGAGGCCATGTCTGTACATGCTAGGCTCGTCAAGTAAACCCTAAGTGTTTTCGGCGTGTGTAAATCATCTTACACCGTTGTATGTGAGCGTAAGAATCCATCACACCCGATCATCACGTGGTGCTTAGAAGCGACGAACTTTAGCAGCGGTGCCGAGTTGGGAAACACTTCTTGAAATTGTTGTAAGGGATCATCTTATTTACTACCGTCGTTCTAAGTAAACAAGATGTATTAACATAATAAACATCACATGCAATTATATAGTAGTGACATGATATGGCCAATATCATAAAGCTCCATTGATCTCCATCTTGAGGCTCCATGATCATCTTGTCACCGGCATGACACCATGATCTCCATCATCATGATCTCCATCATTGTGCCTCCATGAAGTTGTCATGCCAGCGACTACTTCTACTTCTGGCTAGCTAGCGTTTAGCAATAAAGTAAAGTAAGTTACATGGCGTTCTTCAATGACACATGAGTCATACAAAATAAAGACAACTCCTATGGCTCCTGCGGTTGTCATACTCATCGACATGCAAGTCGTGATTCCTATTACAAGAACATGATCTCATACATCACAATATGTCATTCATCATTCATCACAACTTGGCCATATCACATCACATGACAATTGCTGCAAAAACAAGTTAGGCGTCCTCTAATTGTTGTTGCATCTTTTACGTGGCTGCAATTGGGTTCTAGCAAACGTTTTCTTACCTACGAATAACCTGGCGTGATATTGTCAACTTCTATTTACCCTTCATAAGGACCCTTTTCGCCGAATCCGCTCCAACTAAAGTAGGAGAGCGGACCGCCAGCCACCTTATGCAACTAGTGCATGTTAGTCGGTGGAACCCGGTCTCACGTGGCGTATGTGTAAGGTTGGTCGGGCGCTTCATCCACAATACCGTGGAAG
>JAHIAM010001403.1:0-29478 GCA_021605205.1 Aegilops longissima
TGGGGAGATTCGAGTTTCCTTGGACTCGCAGGATACTACCAAGATTCATTGATAATTTCTCAAGAATTGCCAAGCTTATGACTGAATTGTTGAAGAAAGAAAACAAATTCATATGGACTGAGGACTGTGAGGCAAGTTTTCAGGAGTTGAAGAAAAGATTGGTTACCTCACCAGTTTTGATATTGCCAGACCAGACTAAGGACTATGAGGTGTATTGCGATGCTTCACGCCGAGGACTTGGAGCAGTGCTTATGCAGGAAGGAAGAGTTGTTTCAGATGCTTCACGACAACTTAAGCCCCATGAGTTGAATTATGCCACTCATGATTTGGAGTTAGCACCGTTGTGCATGCCTTGAAGACATGGAGACATTTTCTCATTGGAAATCATTGTGAAGTATATACGGATCACAAGAGTTTGAAGTACATCTTCACACGTATGAATTGAATCTCGCATAAAGGAGATGGTTAGAACTTATCAAGGATTATGATATGAGATTGCATTATCACCCCGAAAGGCTAATGTCGAAAGGCATTTATTGAGCCGTAAGAGCCACGTAAATACCCTAATGATGGAGGAATACCCAATGAGTTAGCCGAGGACCTTCGAGAGCTATGTTTGGAAATAGTTCCAGAGGCTATGTAGCAGCATTGAGATTCAGCCAACACCGATGGACAAAATCGAGAAGCCCAAAAGGCAGATAAGGAAGTTGCCTCAATAAAGGAGAAAATGAGCAAAGGAAAAGCTAAAGGATTTCGTGGAGGATGAGCACGATACCCTATGGTTTGAAGACCGTGTTTATGTGCCCAATGACCCGTAGATCGGAAGTTGATCTTACAAGAAGCCCATGATTCACCCTATTCGATTCACCCAGGAAATACCAAGATGTATTTGGATTTGAAGAATACTTTCTCGTGGACCGAATGAAGAAGGATATTATGGAGTATGTAGCAGTTTGTGACGATGTCGAAAGTAAAGGCAGAGCATCGAAGCCAGCAGGATTGTTACAACCATTGCCGATACCGAATGGAAGTGGGATAAACTAGGCATGGATTTCATCACAGGTTTGCCAAAGACTCGCTCAGATATGACTCGATTTGGGTCATAGTCGATCGCTTAACGAAGGTAGCTCATTTCATTCCAAATCAAGACTACCTATAGCAGTGCTAAGTTGGCAACGATATACATGACCAGAATTGTGTGCTTACACGGAGTTCCGAGGAGCATCGATCGATAGAGGAACCCAGTTTACCTCGAAATTTTGGAACCAGTTGCACGAAACATTGGGAACCAGATCGAATTCAGACAGCTTTCCACCCACGAGATCGATGGATGACCGAGAGAGTCAATCAGATTTTAGAGGACATGCCGAGAGCTTGTGCATTAGATTATGGATCTAGCTGGGATGATAATTTGTCAGATGCAGAATTTTCCTACAACAACAGTTAACAAACCAGCTTGAAGATAGCACCTTCGAGGCTCAGATGGAAGAAGGTGCAGGACACCGTTGTCATGGGACTAAACCGAGATCGCGGTTGTTTGGACCAGATTTGATTAAGGAGTCCGAACAGAAAGTTGTTGATTCGAGATGTGCTCAAGGTAGCCTAGTCCGCATGTAAGAGTTATGCCGATTCAAAGCGCAAAGCGATTGATTATGAGGTTGGAGACAGAGTATATCTTAGAGTATCCCCGCTTCGAGGAGTTAAGCGTTTTGGAGTTAAAGGAAAGTTAGCACCACGTTTCGTTGGACCGTATAAGATTTTGCAACGCATGGGAGAAGTTGCTTATAAGTTGGAATTACCAGAAGGACTGTCAGGAGTTCATGATGTATTCCATGTTTCTCAGTTGAAGAAATGTCACCCCGAGATAGCAGAGGTACCGTTAAGAGACACAAGCCCACCGAAGCAATTCAGTTGAAGGATGACTTGACATATGAGGAAAAACGGTTAAGATTCTCGATTATGCCAGCAGAGTTACCCGCAGCAAAGTTATCAAGTTTTGCAAAGTTTAGTGGACCCACCACACCGAGGATGAAGCCACCGGGAAAGAGAGGAAGTTTTGCTCAAGGATCACCTCACCTATTTTCTAGTTAACCCAATCTCGAGGGCTAGATTCATCTTAAGGGTTAGGTTTGTAACATCCCAAATTTTCAATTTGGAATGTTATACATTAGGTCATCATGCATATCATATTTTCTCGCATTTTTCCGATCCTAGAAAATTTCACGCAACTCAAGGACCCTCGGAGAGAGTTGGAAGTTTCATTATTTTCATATTTGGGATTTCTCAAATTTTGAAAATAGGATCATTGGATTTATTTAATTATCTTCCTAAAGTTTTCCTATAAAAAAATTTAAGAGAGGGAATAATATGACTTTCCCAACATTTTGGAAAAATGAAGATTTTATAAATCAATCAAATTTGGTTTTGGAAGATTTATTTTGCTTAGGCAAAAATGAGCATTTAAAAAAAATATGCATGTTTGCCGTTTTTAAAGTTCATTTTGTTCGACTCATTTTTAGGAGTCGGGGAAAATTATTTTTATTAAAATCGGAGTTCGTTTGGTATTTTTTTCAATTCGTTTGGTTTTGTTTTTTTTAAAATCCCCACTGGCCGAGGCCCCCTGCCCAGCTGCCTGCCCGCCTCCTCTCTCCTCACAAGACGCCTGGCTGGCGGTTCCTCCCGCCACGACGCCTGCTGCCGCCAGGTCCGGTTCGACACGAGGCCGCCCGCCTTTGCCCCCCCCAAGGCGCCGCCACCCCTTCCATAAATACCGCCGCCCTCTCTCTCTCACCGCCGCCTTACCCCCCGAACGCCGCCACGCCAGGACGCCATTCCTCCTCGCCGCCGGAGCACCCCGCCGACCCCCGCCGCCTCCCGAACCCCGCCGGACCTCCCGCCCGGAGCTCCGGCTGAGCCCCACGCTAAGACCACCGAGGTAGCCGCCACGCCCGATCCGGTTTTCCCGATCCGTTTTTTTTAAAGATGTTCGGTTTTTTTAAACCTAGATGGTTTTATTTTTTCGGTTTTCTTATTTAAAGAACGCTCACGAACCGCTCGCTTCAATGAATGTGTTCGTCCGGATTAGTTCTGTTAACTAACGCCCGCTATTTAACCCGCTCGTCGTTTTCTTTTAATCGGGTTTAATCCTTTATTTTTCCGATTCGATTTCGATCTAATTTTCAAATCTGTTTTATTTCTTGCTCGCTTATCGGAATCAGTGATTCAAGCGCTGGAGTTTCATATTTAAACCGCCGTTCCGACTAACCTACTTACACAGAGTTTTGCTACTGTAAAATTTTGACCTAGTTTCAGATTGCTAAACCGAGTCGTTCTCTCTTGAGTTTCGACTTTCAATGCTTTATTTCATTCAATTCTTTTGCAACCAGGGTTCTTAAGTTGGACTATCTGGTTAGATCTTTTATTCGAGATTTCCCTGTGCATTAGATGAGTACTTATTGTATGCTTGTTGTTTGTCTCGTGTTAGATCACCCGAGTGCGCCGCTTGTTACTTCAATCTCTAGGTCTCATGGATCATCGCAAGGCAAGTAACACTTGATCATACCTTTTCTACTACCCAGTTTTATGCATTAGATCAAACCCTCAAACACTTGCATGTTTAGGATCTAACTAAATTGTGGGTTGGGAAGTACATTGAGGTAGTACCTATTACCTGTTTTACTTATGAAACCTTGGGAGTTACTTCTACGTTTGCTTATTATGCCATGCTATGCTAGTAGACGTGGATTGGGTGAGTGAATATCCATGACAGATGTGAGATTGTTAATTAATGGTTTATCTAAGGTGGCAACCTAAACACACATCTGGGTGGATTGAGGCACCTGGTTTCCATCAGACTTGCTCAGATTTCTTGGACCGCCACCTGTGCTCTAAGGGATCATAAGATTATTCAAACTGAAACTTCCGTGCAGCCACAAGCCAATTATGGGCTCTGGCGAGTTGACTAAGTAGTCACGAACTCTTACGGGTAGGCTAGCTGATGTAGGGGATGTAGGTTGGTACGGTCTACCCACATGTAAGGTGCTAGCGCTTCGAAAGACTATGTCTCGGCCATCCGCTTCTCAAACACCATGTAGTGCGAGAACCAAGCGGAGGCGATCGAGTCTTGTGGGGAAAAGTGCGCAAACCTCTGCAGAGTGTATAAACTAATCATGATTAGCCGTGTCCCGGTTATGGACGTTTTGAGTATCCGTAATTGAATATCATGTGAATCTCAACATGTTACTTCTAATAAATGTTATTGGGTTTTGATGAGTACTTTCTAATTGGGATTGAGGATGCTGTCAACCATTCTCAATGTTTAACAACCACCATGATAGTTAAATAAAATTATTCCTTTGATGTAGGAAAAACTAGCTTTATGCAAAGATGTAACCAGAGAGCCTTACCACCAGCCATATATGCATGTAGTATAGGCTTATTTTCCTCATTGCTCTTTATGTGTTACATTGCCAGCATATTCCATGTGCTGACCGTTTTGGCTGCAACTTTCACGTTGCAGACTTTTCGCAACGATTTAGTAAGGTGTTAGGTCGTGGTTCTATACTCAAGTGATGCCGATGGAGTTGATGGACTCACTTATCTTCCAAGCCTTCATTGTTATTATTAGATGGCCTTAAGCCATATTATTGTATTAAGTTCCTTGTGGACAACGATGTAATAAGTGTGTGATTGCTACTCGCTATAAATCCTTCAAGTACTATGTGGTGTCAAGATTATCGATCCAGGATGACAACGAGCACGAGACTTGATCCATTCGGGTCTGGTCGCTACATCGGGAGAATTCAAAAAGATAATAGGACTATCATGCATGGGTGCAATAGCAACAATTTCATGTTTAACATAAGGAACTATAGCAAGTTCATCTCCATAAGCATAATTCATATTGGCATCTTGGCCACAAGCATAACAAGCATAATCAAAAAGGGATATTTCAAAAGAATCAATGGGATCATTACAATCATCATAGAAATCATCCTTTGGGAAGCACGAAGGGAAGTTAAACAATGTATGAGTTGAAGAGTTACTCTCTTTAGAAGGTGGGCATGGGTGATCAATCCGCTCTTCCTCCTTTTGTTCTTCTCTCTCGTCCTCATCTTTTTCATCCAATGAGCTCACACTGTCATTAATTTCTTCTTCCATAGACTCATGCAAAATATTAGTCTCTTCTTGGACAGCGGAGACTCTCTCAATAAAATCATCAATATCAGAATTGAATTCATAATTCTCATAGAAATATTTAAGTATAGCAAAATTTTCAGGTCTATAAACTGAATCATCAAAATCTTCAAACTCTTAAAACAAAGATTCAATTTCATAAGCACCCATAAAAGCAACAAATTCTTCTAATTGTTCCACATCATAGTAATCATATATACCATTAGCATAACAAGCTAAGGTTTCATTATCATTAAATTCACATGAAAAGGGAAGGTGTGGAGCCTTCATCCTAGAGCAACAAGTATAATCATATCTCAAGCATAGTTGCCGAGTGAGGGAGCCCTGGACTAGGGGGTGTCCGGATAGCCGAACTATCATCTTTGGCCAGACTCCAAGACTATGAAGATACAAGATTGAAGACTTCGTCCCTTGTCCGTATGGGACTTTCCTTGGCGTGGAAGGCAAGCTTGGCGATACGGATATGTAGATTTCCTACCATTGTAACCGACTCTGTGTAACCCTAACCCTATTCGGTGTCTATATAAACCGAAGGGTTTTAGTCCGAGGATCTAACAACAATCATACCATAGGCTAGCTTCTAGGGTTTAGCCTCTACGATCTCGTGGTAGATCTACTCTTGTACTACCGATATCATCAATATTAATCAAGCAGGAGTAGGGTATTACCTCCATCGAGAGGGCCGAAACTGGGTAAAAACATCGCGTCCCTTTTACTCCTGTTACCATCCGCTTAGACGCACGATTCGGGACCCCTACCCGAGATCCGCCGGTTTTGACACCGACATTGGTGCTTTCATTGAGAGTTCCTCTGTCGTCACCTATAGGCCCGATGGCTCCTTCGATCATCAACAACGACGCAGTCCAGGGTGAGATTTTTCTCCCCGGACAAATCTTCGTATTCGGCGGCTTTACCTGCGGGCCAATTCACTTGGCCATCTGGAGCAGATCGAAAGCTACGCCCCTGGCCATCAGGTCAGATTTTGGAGTTTGAACTATACGACCGATGTCCGCGGAGACTTGATCTTCGACGGATTCGAGCCACAGCAAAGCGCGCTGCACTGTCTCGATGGGTACGATCTAGCTCTGCCGCCGAACAGTGCCCTGGAGGCCGTACCAGTGCCCGCTCCGACCCTTAATCCGGAGCCGGTTTCGCCGATCGAGGACGGTTGGTTGGACACCGCCTTGGGGGCTACGATCTCAACGGCGATTGAGCCGAACTCCATCCCTGTCCTTTGCGAAGACCTTGACTCTGTGGTGTCGGACTCTCGTCCGGCTCCGAACCCTCCGCTACCGCTAATCGAATCCGATTAGGCGCGGTCATGGATTTCACCGCCGCTGACATCTTTCAGCACTCGCCCTTTGGCAACATCTTGAATTCACTAAAGTCTCTCTCTTTATCAGGAGAGCCCTGGCCGGACTACGGTCAGGAAGGTTGGGATGCGGACGACGAAGAAATTCAACGCCCACCCACCACCCAATTTGTAGCCACCGCCGATGATTTAACCGACATGCTCGAAGTTCGACCAAGACATCGACGGTATGGACGACGATGCCGGAGGCGACCAAGAACCAGCGCCATAGGCACCGGAAGGCCACCTCATCATATGACATATACATGGTGGACATCCCAAAAGATGGGAATGGCGATGGAACGCGGAGGATGACCCTGCAAGAAACAACCCAAGCGCCGACGCCGGCGGCGCCGTTCTAAATCCCGCCACAAGAAAACGGTGATTCCGACGGGAGACAATAATACCGGACAGTGTTGAAGACGCACCCCTCAGCGGGACTCGGCGCAGGAGGAGGGAGAAGCAAGACCGCACGATAGTGCGGCAGAAAGAGAGGTAGAGGACGATAATTATGCGCCCCCTCCGAAGATGAGGCAAGCCTCGACGATTTACATTTAATTTGTCGTGCTCGAGGATCCCGCCAACAGAGCATTTCAAACGCAGGCTTATGGCCACGGCAAGCAGCCTCAAGAAAAGCAGCAGCAGCTTAGAGCTGACCAAGACTTGCTAATCGACAAATGGACTCAAGTCCTTGCAGCCAAGAGAATGAACTCAACGCCTCCAAGAGATATACCCCAAACGCAGGCTGCTACCCCAATTAGATGAAGCAGCACCCAAACCTACATCACCAGCGCATGATGCGGCCGACCGCCACCCCGTGGTCGCGACAGAGGCCTCTAGACCCTCCATTCAAGCCGCACTCGGCGCCGCCGAAAAGTACCAAGGCACGGGAAACGCGCCATACCGCGAGACATATTGAGGACAAGGCAAGGCAAACAAGATCGATCTCACGGATCACGTGCGCCCCCCGACACGTGATTTATAACCGTCACGCCGGATACAGTAATTCCGGCCGGGCCGAACACAGTAAACAAAGCTCATATGAGCTATGTCGTGATATAGCCCAATACAGAGGCGCCGCACACCCACTATGCTTCATAGATGAAGTAATGGATCATCAAATCCCCGAGGGTTTCAAACCCGTAAACATCGAATCATACGATGCCACAACAGATCCTGCGGTTTGGATCGAGGACTACCTCCTCCATATCCACATGGCCCGTGGCGATGATCTACACGCCATCAAATACCTCCCACTCAAGCTTAAAGGACCAGCTCGGCATTGGCTTAACAGTTTGCCAGCAGAATCAATTGGTTGTTGGGAGGACCTGGAAGCCGCATTCCTTGATAACTTCCAGGGCACATATGTGCGACCACCAGATGCCGATGACCTCAGCCACATAATTCAGCAGCCGTAAGAATCGCCGGACAATTTCGGACACGGTTCCTAACCAAGAAAAATCAAATCATCGATCGTCCGGATGCAGAGGCCCTTGCAGCCTTTAAACATAACATCCATGACGAGTGGCTTGCCCGCACCTAGGACGGAAAAGCCGAAATCCATGGCAGCCCTCAAGACACTCATGACCCGCTTTTGCGTGAGGGAGGACAGCTGGCTAGCTCGAAGCAACAACTTGGCCAAACACCCTGATAGGTCGGATACCAAGGACAGCAATGGCAGGTCGCGTCGCAACAAGCATAAACGCCGATTAACGGTGATAATGCTGAAGATACGACAATAAATGCCGATTCAGAGGCTCTAAACCCGGTCACGGAAGAAACCATTCAAAAGAAATACCAGGCCCGCCCAACTTGGACCGAATACTCGATCGCTTGTGCGGATACATGGCACCCCGAAAAACCAGCCAACCACACCAACAGGATTGTTGGGTGTTCAAGCAACAGAGCAAGCTAAGTGCGAACTCAATGACAAGGGGCTGCATAGCGATGACGAGGAAGAGCCCGCCACGAACAATAGAGGATGAAGGGCTTCCCCCACAAGTGCGGACGGTGAACATGATATACGCAACCCACATACCCAAAAGGGAGCGGAAGCGCACTAAGGGACGATATGCAATGGAGCCGTCGCCTCAAGTTCAACCCATGGTCCTCCTGCCCGATCACCTTTGATCAAAGGACCACCCCACTAGCATCCGCCACGGCGGATTTGCCGCATTGGTTCTTGACCCAATCATCGACGGATTTCACCTCACTAGAGTCCTGATGGACGGCGGTAGCAGCCTGAACCTGCTTTATCAGGATACAGTGTGCAAAATGGGCATAGACCCTCAAGGATTAAACCCACAAAGACGACCTTTAAAGGCGCCATACCAGTGTAGAGGCCAATTGTACAGGCTCGTTACACTCGAAGTGGTCTTGGATCCCGGATAACCGAAGCGAAGAGTTAATCTTTGACATAGTCCCGCTCCGCAGCGGCTATCATGCATCGCTGGACGAACTGCATTTGCAAAGTTCAATGCGGTGTCGCATCACGCATACCTCAAGCTCAAGATGCCAGCCCTCGAGGAGTAATCACGGTCAATGGAAACACCAAACGCCTCTCTCCGAATGGAGGAACACACGGCGGCCCTCGCGGGCGGAGGTGCAAAGCAGCCTCTCACAGCAATTCTCGAGTCCGCCACTAAACGTCCGGACATCATCAAATGCGCCGGAGTAACCTACAACAAGACCGCTGGCATGATCCAAGCACGCAGAGTAATCTGGCCCCAACCCCAGCCCTCGCGAAATTGCGAAGATTACGCTGCATATAACTACGCCTCAAGATACCATGGGAATAAGGGAGGGCACGACCACGGCATGCCTGCACGCGGCTCAACCGCACTGGGGCCCCGATTGTGTCATTCTTTTCTTTTTCTTTTTTCTTACTTTCGGGACTCGTTCTCCGAAGCCTCGTCCGCATTCGCGCCAAACTCACGATGCAACAGCCAGGAAACGAAGCTACGCCGAGTGTCCAGTGGTCTCTACTACGAGCATTATACCTGTTTTACATACCATCCCGCAGCTTACCCTCGAGGGGACATGTTAAATAGTCCCATCCCTTGCTTATCGCACAATTTGTATCGCTCGCTTTTATTTGCGCTTTTTAAAACCAATATATAGCTCTTGCCTATTATTGCATTCTTTATCTACATATATGTTCATTTCATGACATGTTGCACCCAGACAATTTGGTACGGCCAATACACTGTGGGGCTTAAGTACCCCAAAAGTATGGTGTGATTAGTCCGAACACTTTCACAAGTGCGGCACCTCAACTTATAGCATTATATGCATTGGCTCAATCATGTCTTGGGTCAATAGTTGGTTTGCCTGCCCCATGCTTTGGTACCTTACGCTTGCTATATCGGCTAAGGTAGCGCCGGGAGAACCACTGCGATTGTGCCCTGCTGAGCTGGGTTGAGCACCTCTGGAGAAAGCTAAACTGACCGTCATGATAGGGCGAGAGCCGGTCGCTGTTCGAGAGGTTTTTCGGGTCCCTAAAGACTTATGCCGCTTAGAGCGAGGAGTCGGCATTGTCCGCCAAGGCGTGGATAGCGCCTCAACTCGGTCTTCCGAATACTAGGGGCTTCACGAAATTTAAAATTATAGAATTCTATGCCTAAGTGAGAGTGTTCAAGCACTATAAGTCCGGTTGCCTTGTTCGCTTGCTGAGCGCCTCCGACGGACCCAAGAATGGGAACAAGAGCGCCAAGTTTATCCCAACACCCCAGACTTCGTGGCATGGGGGCTGAAGCCAACGACTTGCCATCTCTCAAATTTGATAAACGGCCGCATGAAGGTAATATTTTAAATTAACAAGCGTTGCTTAGCGATATGAACAAGTTTTCAGCGTCATGGATAACAAATGCGAGTCTATATACATCTTTGGAGCACTCATCCGCTATCTGGCGGCACCCTTCAGACGCCTCATAGTACATTTCGGCTTGCGATGCTCCTTGCCCTTCGGTGGCCGTCCGTCACAAGCTTCTCAAGATCCAGCCTGCCCAAAGGCACTTTAGCACGGGCAAGGCCCGACGGGCACCTTCAATGCAGATGGAGCGCTTGATGACTTCAATCCATGGACAAAGGCCCACCACCGCCAGACTAGCCCAAAGTAGCTCCTGTGCATGCTTTCCAATGGCCACAATCGAACTATGAGGCCCTTCATGGCCTGTTCGGCGACCTGTAGGAGCTCGACCAGCTACTTCAGCTGGTCACTCAGGGCACGGACGCTCGGCCTCAACATACCGAGACCAGAACACCTTCTCCGTCGAGCCCTCCTTGGCGCGGTAGAACGCGACATCATCGTACACACCACGGGCAGACCTGCGAATGCTCCTGGAGAGCTCCGAATCCGGGTAAGTAATAGGTAATTCACTTTTACATTCTTGCTCTGCATAAAGAATGCCTTACCCGCCGCGATCTTATTTATTGCCTCAATCTCCTAGAGGGCTTTTTGGGCCTCGACCTTAGCAGCTTTGGCACTCTCAAGAGCCGAGGCAAGCTCGGACTCTCGGGTCTTCGAGTCACGCTCCAAACCCTCGTGTTTTTTCACGAGAGCTTGGAGCTCTTGCCGTACCTCCGCGAGCTGTGCCTCCCCCTTCTCTCGCTCGGTGCGCTCCGTGGCCGCTTTGTTTTCGGCCACAGACACCGCCTCCTTCATGGTCGCCACCTCGCTCGTGGCCCCTGCAGTACCCATGTTATTCCTGTTATCTTTTGCAACTGAATCCTTTCTATAAGGTATTTCTTTAATAAGGTATTGCTTACCTTCCCTGTCCTCGAGCTGCTTCTTGGCAAGGCCGAGCTCGTTCTCGGACCGCCAAGGCTCTTCTTCAAAGCATTGACCTCCGCAGATCAAGGTGGCGATGTCAAGAAAGAGCCTGCATTCGTGATATTGACATACTTATGTTAGACTCTCAGATATCTTTTAGATCCTTAGTCCGGCTTTTCTTTCCGAACACCGAACCAAGCATCAGGGCTACCGTCTATGCGGTAATATTTTTACATATTCTAAACTTACCTCAAAGCCTGTTAGAAGGCTGGTATAAAGCCACCAGCCCGCTCTTGGCGGGTTGAACTTTTCGGATCACCGCACTCATGATAGTGCGGTGCTTTTGTTCATGGAGGCGCTGTTAGCGCCCAACAAGCTATCCGGTGCCTCCGGTTGGACGGAGGTCACCGGTGTCGCAGTCTTGCTCCTCTTACGAAGGGGCTGCCTGCCGGTCTTCAGAACCACTGTTGGTTCCGGTACGGAGTCCGCCACAGGGCCGGACTTAGAGCCCTCTGGGGTTTTGCCCCCTTTGCGCCCGGAGTCTGGGAGGTCGCCTTGCGGCGCCTCCAGACCACCACCTCCTGGTTGGGCCTTTTGGGGCTCCACCATGTGTCATCTGGCCACGAGGAGGAGGCGGTCGAAGCGGCGCCATTCACATCCGACGATCCAGGAGCCGCCGACGAAGCGGCAAGCTCATCCTTCATGGCTACACGGTTATATTCGGCGCAAGAAGACACTATGCGACAAATGAAAATCCATGAGTTATTCTCGAGTCCAGACACTTACGATCTCGCCAGGCTTGGCCTTGGTGGCCCTCCTCCTCGTCGTTGTCGGCGTTGGTGGAGAAGTCCGGACGAAGGGTCCTTCCTTTCTTGACCCTCCAGCCTCCCGACCGGGCGGCCTTCCTTTCTTCTCTTCTTCACTGGGGAGAGGCTTCTTTCCTTCTCCTCGTTCTCGAGAGGATTTGCTTCAGAACCGACACGCTTCGGCGCCGGAGCTTCTTCGAGTTCCCGTGGCCTCCTTCTTGGCCTTCTTCTTCTGCCACCACGTGAGGTGCCGGAGCCAGCAGCCCGTCAATCGGGCGTCCGCTGGGTCTTCGGCAAAGGGCCGGATAAGATCTGTCCGGACGCCTTCACTAGTCCTGTCAAAGGTTAGGGAGTTTTTGATCCCGCATAGAGTCAAACTATGAAAAAAGAGTCCCATAAAGGGTAAAATAACTTACCTCGCTGGCTTGACGCTGCGAGCTGAATCCGCGATATTCAGTAGCGGATGCGGGGGCTTCGGCGCCCTTGAACAGCACCTTCCAGGCATCTTCGTACGTAGTGTCGAAGAGCCGGCTCAAGGTCCGGTGCTGTGCCGGATCAAACTCCCACAAATTGAAGGCCCGTTGCTGGCATGGGAGAATCCGGCAGATGAGCATAACCTGTACTACATTGACAAGCTTGAGCTTCTTGTCCACCAGGTTTCGGACACATGTTTGGAGTCCGGTCAGCTCTTCCGAATCACCCCACGTCAGGCCCGTCTCGTTCCATGATGTGAGCCGTGTGGGGGAGCCAGATCTGAATTCGGGGGTCGCCGCCCATTTGGAGTCGCGCGGCTCGGTGATGTAGAACCACCCCGATTGCCACCCCTTTATTGTCTCCACGAAGGAGCCCTCGAGCCATAGAACATTGGGTATCCTGCCCGCCATGGCGCCTCCGCACTCCGCCTGTCGGCCGTCCACTATCTTCGGCTTGACGCTAAAGGTCTTCAACCATAAACCAAAGTGGGGTTGGATGCAGAGAAAGTTTCGCATTACTGACGATAAACGCCGAGATATTGAGGATGAAGTTTGGGGCCAGATCGTGGAAATCCAGGCCGAGTAGAACATGAGCCCCGGAAAAATGGGTGAAGTGGAAAACCTAGTCCATGGAGGAAGTGGGTGAGGAACACCACCTCTCATGGGGCCTGGGGTGGGATGAGCTGCCCTTGTTGGGGAGCCGACACGCGATGTCGCCGACAAGTATCCGCCTCCCGCAGCTTTGTGATGTGCCCTCCGTGATTTAAGGAGGCCATCCACCTGCCTCCCGCCGGACATAGTTGGAGAAGGTTGAGGTGGGTGTGCGGACTTGGGCGCTGGAGCTCGAAAAAGGAAATGGATGAGCAAAGGAGGAAGAAGGCGAGGTGAAAAGGTGGATCCTTATCCCTTATATGGACGGACGGCTATGCGCCCCCACCAGCCTGGTAAACCTCGCTTATCTCCCAAGCGTCGTAATCAATGGCGCGGATGGGTTACCCACGTCCGTATTGATGAGGAACCTGGAATAAGGGGGCACGATCTCCGCTTTGATAAGACGTGCTAAGGAAACCGCCTCGCTAAACGTGATGAGGTGGAACAGTAAAAACGATTCGTATAAAGGCCTGGCCGTGGTGTGATGTCGCGCCGCGGAATACGTCAGCAGATCTATGCAAAAATTATTCTCTCTATGGTGGTATGTGGAACTTGTTTTGCAGAGCCGGACACTATCCTTGTGTTCAAAACATTCTATGAAGTATTCGGAGGAGGAACCCTCCTTGCAATGCCAAGACAATATGCGCCACGGACTCGTCGTCATTGAAGCCTGGTTCGAGGGCTACCGAGGAGTCCTCGACTTGGGGTGTCCGGATAGCGAACTATCATCTTTGGCGGACTCCAAGACTATGAAGATACAAGATTGAAGACTTCGCCCCTTGTCCGGATGGGACTTTCCTTGGCGTGGAAGGCAAGCTTGGCGATACGGATATATAGATTTCCTACCATTGTAACCGACTCTGTGTAACCCTAACCCTATTCGTGTCTATATAAACCGAAGGGTTTTAGTCCGTAGGGATCTAACAACAATCATACCATAGGCTAGCTTCTAGGGTTTAGCCTCTCTGATCTCGTGGTAGATCTACTCTTGTACTACCCATATCATCAATATTAATCAAGCAGGAGTAGGGTATTACCTCCATCGAGAGGGCCCGAACCTGGGTAAAAACATCGAGTCCCGTGTCTCCTGTTACCATCCGCCTAGACGCACAGTTCGGGACCCCCTACCCGAGATCCGCCGGTTTTGACACCGACACCGAGCATACTAATGCAACATATAAATTTGATAATAGTTTACCTTTTTGATTCAAGCGATAATCCCTAAAGTATTCACGTTGATCCAACGTGTCTCCCATTACAAAGTTGAATGGGATTTTCTCAGGATTATGAAAGTAGTACATAATATCTTTCACATAATGAGCATCGAGGGTTTTAGGAGGTTCCCCATCTCCATGAGTAGCAAGCACACCTAATTTTTTTGGTATTTCATGTTCCATATCCATAACTAAAGATAGATAACAACTTAAAATAGCAAATAAAAATTACTTAGTGATAAAGCAAACAAGCACACACGAGAATATTCACCCCATGCTATGACTCCCCGGCAACGGCGCTAGAAAAAGGTCTTGATAACCCACAAGTATAAGGGATCAATTGGAGCCTCTTTCGATAAGTAAGAGTGTCGAACCCAAGAGGATCTAAAGGTAGAACAAATATTCCCTCAAGTTCTATTGACCACCGATACAACTCTACGCACGCTTGACGTTCGCTTTACCTAGAACAAGTATGAAACTAGAAGTACTTTGTAGGTGTTGTTGGATAAGATTGCAAGATAATAAAGAGCGCATAAATAAAACTAGGGGCTGTTTAGATAAATAAATAAATAAGTTAGCTTTAGTAGAGAGCTTTTTGTCACGAGAAAGTTATTTGTCCCTAGGCAATCGATAACTAGACCGGTAATCATTATTGCAATTTTATTTGAGGGAGAGGATAAGCTAACATACTTTCTCTTCTTGGATCATATGCACTTATGATTGGAACCCTAGCAAGCATCCGAAACTACTAAAGATCATTAAGATAAAACCCAACCGTAGCATTAAAGCATCAAGTCCTCTTTATCCCATACGCAGCAACCCCCTTACTCGGTTTATGCTTCTATCACTCAAGCAACCCACTATAAGTTTAATCATGAACGTATTGCAACAGCCTACAGCGAGAATCCTCATGCTTTGCCGACACGAGAGCACCATAGGACAACACCAATAATAAAACATGCAACTCAAACCAATCACGATCATCAATTAACCCATAGGATGAACGGATCTACTCAAACATCATAGGATAGTCATACATCATTGGGAAATAATATATAGCATTGAGCACCATGTTTAAGTAGAGATTACGATTGGGTAAAAGAGGGTTACACCATTGCATAGAGGGGGAAGAGTTTTGATGAGGGCGGTGAAATTGTTGGTGTAGATTGCGGTGATGATGATGGCCCCGGCAGCGTTATTGGCGCCATCGGAAGAGAGGGGAGAGGGCCCCTTCCTCTTCTTCTTCTTCCTTGACCTTCTCCCTAGATGGGATAATGGTTTCCTCCGGTCCTTGGTCTCCGTGGCACGGAGGGCGAGAGCCCTCCGACATTGGATATGTCTCTCTCTCTCTCTCTGCTTTTGCTCCCTAATTTCGCCTTTGACTGTTTCTTATATTCCCGAGATCCGTGAATTCGCTTGGATTGAAATTTGAACATGATTTTTATCCGGATATTAGCTTTCTTCTTGGCGAAAGAAGGGCAACAACCGCCTTACGGGGTGTCCACGAGGGTCAGATGCGCGCCCCCTGCCTCGTGGGCCCCTCGGGCATCGTCTCGCATTGATTCCACTTCCCAAAATTCACATATATTCCAAAAAATCTCCGCCGTTTTATCCTGTTTTGACTCCGTTTGCTATGGATTTTCTGGGAAACAAAAAACATGCAACAAACAGGAACTTGCACTGGGCACTGGATGAATATGTTAGTCCCAAAAATAGTATAAAAAGTTGCCAAAAGTGTATGAAAGTAGTATAATATTGGCATGGAACAATCAAAAATTATAGATACGACGGAGACGTATCTGAGTACTAGGTACTCCTATTGGATATAGACATGTCCCCAAAGGTAAAGATATGCAATGAATTCAAGTTTTCCTTCCCTTATGTCTTTCTCCCCTGAATCTTATATTAGATAATGGGAGAATATAGGAATGTAAGATCGAGCAAAATAGATCGAGCACAAAACATAACACAAACTAACATGTCTTTCCCTCTAAAGACATGTGACTTCTCTCCTCTTGAACACCAAGCATCTGGGGTCTCTCTCTCCGTCTGAGCATTCTCCCCTTTTGAAGTGATTAAGCTTTGATGTGATCTCTCTCTCCCCCTTTGACATCAATTTCCAAGAAGGGAACTTCTGGATTGTGAGTCAGAATACGTTTGGTCCTTGAGTCATAAAGCAAAGCAGAATATAGAATATGATGCTGGTAGAGGACAAGAATCATTGAGTGGAGCTGGAACAAATATGAAGGATGCAAATGGCAAAATGTCTGCTCGACACTGAAATCAGTAGCACCGTGTTGTTTGCTTCGGCGGCACCGAAAGGGTTCGGTTGGACCGAAAGTGACAAACCGATGTGTCCGAAGTTCAACACAGAGAACATTTTGTCATCTCAACTCACTAGGCAAATAGGATCTCACAAAGATTTGCAAGGAATTAGCTAAAGGATTTGCAATGAATTGGATGTAGGAATGCGGAACAAAAATAGAAAAGAAATCTAGATGAAGTTTTTTTGAAAAGAAGGGAACAAATATGCAAGAACACAGAGAAACACTAAAGAAATTCATCTAGAATTGGTCGGGGACAAAGTCACCTATTTTAGAGTATATTGACTTAGGAGTCAAGTGAGAACACTTGATCATAGGTCATACTCATCGTTTAAGATCAAAACGGGGTTACCATTTTTCGTTTAAGCATTTTGATGTATTCGCATCCTGGTGAGTTGCTTTGACCCATATCTTAGGATAAAGCTTCTAAGATGGAATTACATACCTTGGGTGGTGTTGTTGTACTTGATCTTGCAATCGAATTTGTGTGGGATGCTCAAGGTTGATGTGGTTCATCAAGGATTTGGGGCACCCCTTGGATTTGAGTTCATCTACCTACATGGGTTAGTCTTGCAAGGAAGGGCACTTGTGTATCCAAAATGACAATCATGAGATTTGATACCAAATGGAATTTCATATATAGAATTTGTCAAAGGATATGTTGAAGGGTTTTTATGCTTCCTTGTCTTCAACCACCATGTTGTAGAGATTTGGTGATGTAGAGATTGCTCAAGTTGTGAGTGAGTTGCAATCTCAGAACACCCCGGAAGTAACTTTCCATATTTGTAACTCCAACTCTTGCCATTTTCGGCATTGTGATATGATATTCCCTCCGTGGTTGGGTTTTCCTCATTTTTCATTTTGTACATGTCATGCATTTTTATCATGTCATCATGTGCATCGATTTGCATAATCGTGTTCGCCTCATGATTCCGAGCATTTTTCCCGTTGTCCGCTTTTGCAATCCGCACTCCTATCTCCCCGCGCCCCTTTTACGCTTTTACGTGTGCGGGTACTAAACCTTCTCGAAATGGACCGAGGTTTGTCTAGTGGCCTTGGTATACCAACCGTAGACCACCGGTCAAGTTTCGGTCATTTGGAGCTCGTTTGGTACTCCAACGTTAACCGCACTCTCGAAAGGCCTCTTTAAGTTGCAGCCCAACACCCCTTCAAAACAGCCCAATAACCCATCTAAGTCACTTCCATGCTCTCCGTCGCTCGATCACGATCGTGGGCGAAAACTACACCTCATTTGGACTCTCCTAGCTCCTCTATGCCTATTTAAACATCTCCCCGTCCAAATCCGGTCTTCTTCCCGAAACCCTAATTTTCCCCTCCGCAAGGCCTCCCTCCGCCGCCACGCGCCCAGACTGCCGGGCGCCTGGCCAAGACCGCCGGTCGCCTCCACTGCCGCCGCGCGCCTGGTCGCCGCCGCCTCCGCCACCGGGCCCGTCGCTGCTCTCCGCCGCCTCATGGCGCCCTGCCCGGCCGCCTCCTCCCACTCGGCGAGCGAGCCGAGCTCACCGATCCGGATCGGCGGACCCGATCGACCGAGCCGCCTGCTGACCTCTCTCCCCTCACTTTTCTCTAAGTCTTTTATATAATTGTTATTTTGTTGCATTTTCTCCGTAGTGTAACTTTGCACCTGTAGATCCATTTTGCGCGTATAATATGTCAAAATGTTCGCCTCGAAGAGTAGATCATTTCATCTCATTGCATCATTTTCATTTGAGCTCAGCTTGATGCCAGAAATGCTGTTGGAAGAGTGCTATGTGATGTTAGTTTTGTTTCTTAATGTAACTTGCACTTTTGTTATTTTTGCCATGATTGATGTGTGCATCCTATGAATTTGAGTCCTACATGTGTTTTGTAATATGCCATGCCATCTTTCCAGGGGTGTATGCCATGTATTTTTGTGATCTATGTGGTGACTAGCACAAGCATGCAAAGTAGGTGTCCTGATGTTGCTGTTTTCAGCCCTGCTTAGCTGATATTTTGATGCCATGTTAACTTGATGATACCGAGAGATCTATGCATATTTTGAGATACTTAAGTAAGGATGTTTTGTTAAACATGTCTTGCTCTATCCATCCATGCCTTTGTTTGCAATTATGGAGTGCCATAGCTTGATTCAATCGAGCTCTACTTTTGCTATCAAATGTTTCCTGGCAGATTGTTTACATGTTATTCAATTTTGCCAAGGTTGTTGTGGTTGATCCGTATAGGCTATGTTATTGTTCTTGCCATGTATGTCTTCTATGCCATGTCTTATTGATGTAGGTATGATTAGTTTATCAGTTAAGGCTCTGTAGTGAGTGCATTGAGCTTGTAAACATGCCTACTTGTTATCAGTTTTTGACATGTCATGTTGCTGAATCTGTTAACGAAACTTTCAATATTGACATGGGTGTTACTATATTTTCTGATCCTTTTTGGCTTATGGTCAGTAAGGGACTTTTGTTCTATGCTTTGAGTAGATTCATGCCATGCCATGTTTTGCTATTTTAAGTTCCTGTAGCATGTAGTTTTGCTGCTCTGAACATTGCAACCTGATGCTGTTTTTGCCATGTCCAGCCTGATACTTTGTGCACTTTTGCCATGCTTGTTTGAACTTGTTATGATGTGAACTAGCCGTAGCTCAGTGCTCATCTTTTGTCAAGCATCTTGTGTAGATCACTGCCATGTGCTTTGTTGATACGTTTGGGTGCAGTAGCTTAATTAATTGTTGCTTGCTAAGTGGCATCATCTTTGTTAATGGCAGATTTGTGCCATTCTTGTTCGCCTGTCATTTGCAAACCGTGCATCCGATTCGGTGATCTTTATATCGATTTCAACCGAAATCATCTCATCTTTCCAGTGGCATACTTGGTTTGCCTAGTTGATGCCTGGTTCATCATTTTTCTTCCGGAGTGCGATAAGCATTGCATATCAATTGTAGCCTCTTTCGATAAGTAAGAGTGTCGAACCCAAGAGGATCTAAAGGTAGAACAAATATTCCTTAAGTTCTATTGACCACCGACACAACTCTACGACGCTTGACGCTCGCTTTACCTAGAACAAGTATGAAACTAGAAATACTTTGTAGGTGTTGTTGGATAAGATTGCAAGATAATAAAGAGCGCCAGAATAAAACTAGGGCTGTTTAGATAAATAAATAAATAAGTTAGCTTTAGTAGAGAGCTTTTGTCATGAGAAAGTTATTTGTCCCTAGGCAATCGATAACTAGACCGGTAATCATTATTGCAATTTTATTTGAGGAGAGGATAAGCTAACATACTTTCTCTTCTTGGATCATATGCACTTATGATTGGAACCCTAGCAAGCATCCAAACTACTAAAGATCATTAAGATAAAACCCAACCGTAGCATTAAATCATCAAGTCCTCTTTATCCCATACGCAGCAACCCCTTACTCGGGTTTATGCTTCTATCACTCAAGCAACCCACTATAAGCTTAATCATGAACGTATTGCAACAGCCTACAGCGAGAATCCCTCATGCTTGCGCGACACAGAGAGCACCATAGGACAACACCAATAATAAAACATGCAACTCAAACCAATCACGATCATCAATTAACCCATAGGACAGAACGGATCTACTCAAACATCATAGGATAGTCATACATCATTGGGAAATAATATATAGCATTGAGCACCATGTTTAAGTAGAGATTACAAATGGTAAAAGAGGGTTACACGCTGCATAGAGGGGGAAGAGTTTTGATGAGGCGGTGAAATTGTTGGTGTAGATTGCGGTGATGATGATGGCCCCCGCTGTTCCGGCGCCACCGGAAGAGAGGGGGAGAGGGCCCCCCTTCCTCTTCTTCTTCTTCCTTGACCTTCTCCCTAGATGGGATAATGGTTTCCCCTCCGGTCCTTGGTCTCCGTGGCATGGGAGGGGCGAGAGCCCCTCCGACATTGGATATGTCTCTCTGTCTCTCTCTGTTTCTTTGCTCCCTAATTCTGGCCTTTGACCGTTTCTTATATTCCCGGAGATCCAGAATTCGCTTGGATTGAAATTTGAACATGATTTTTATCCGGATATTAGCTTTCTTCTGGGCGAAGAAGGGCAACAACCGCCTTACGGGTGTCCACGAGGTCGATGCGCCTGCCTCGTGGGCCCCTCGGGCATCGTCTCGCATTGATTCCACTTCCCAAAATTCACATATATTCCAAAAAAATCTCCGTCAGTTTTTATCCCGTTTGGACTCCGTTTGCTATGGATTTTCTGGGAAACAAAAAACATGCAACAAACAGGAACTTGCACTGGGCACTGGATGAATATGTTAGTCCCAAAAATAGTATAAAAAGTTGCCAAAAGTGTATGAAAGTAGTATAATATTGGCATGGAACAATCAAAAATTATAGATACGACGGAGACGTATCTGAGTACTAGGTACTCCTATTGGATATAGACATGTCCCCAAAGGTAAAGATATGCAATGAATTCAAGTTTTCCTTCCTTATGTCTTTCTCCCCTGAATCTTATATTAGATAATGGGAGAATATAGGAATGAAGATCGAGCAAAATAGATCGAGCACAAAACATAACACAAACTAACATGTCTTTCCCTCTAAAGACATGTGACTTCTCTCCTCTTGAACACCAAGCATCCGGGGTCTCTCTCTCCGTCTGAGCATTCTCCCTTTTGAAGTGATTAAGCTTTGATGTGATCTCTCTCCCCTTGACATCAATTTCCAAGAAGGGAACTTCGGATTGTGAGTCGAGAATACGTTTGGTCCTTGAGTCATAAAGCAAAGCAGAATATAGAATATGATGCTGGTAGAGGACAAGAATCATTGAGTGGAGCTGGAACAAATATGAAGGATGCAAATGGCAAAATGTCTGCTCGACACTGAAATCAGTAGCACCGTGTTGTTTGCTTCGGCGGCACTGAAAGGGTTCGGTTGGACCGAAAGTGACAAACCGATGTGTCCGAGTTCAACACAGAGAGAACATTTTGTCATCTCAACTCACTAGGCAAATAGGATCTCTCAAAGATTTGCAAGGAATTAGCTAAAGGATTTGCAATGAATTGGATGTAGGGAATGCGGAACAAAATAGAAAAGAAATCTAAATGAAGTTTTTTTGAAAAGAAGGGGAACAAATATGCAAGAACACAGAGAAACACTAAAGAACTTCATCTAGAATTGGTCGGGACAAAGTCACCTATTTTAGAGTATATTGACTTAGGAGTCAAGTGAGAACACTTGATCATAGGTCATACTCATCGCTTAAGATCAAAACGGGTTACCATTTTTCGTTTAGCATTTTGATGTATTCGCATCTTGGTGAGTTCCTTTGACCCATATCTTAGGATAAAGCTTCTAAGATGGAATTACATACCTTGGGTGGTGTTGTTGTACTTGATCATGCAATGAATTTGTGTGGGATGCTCAAGGTTGATGTGGTTCATCAAGGATTTGGCGCACCCTTGGATTTGAGTTCATCTACCTACATGGGTTAGTCTTGCAAGGAAGGGCACTTGTGTATCCAAATGACAATCATGAGATTTGATACCAAATGGAATTTCATATATAGAATTTGTCAAAGGATATGTTGAAGGGTTTTTATGCTTCCTTGTCTTCAACCACCATGTTGTAGAGATTTGGTGATGTAGAGATTGCTCAAGTTGTGAGTGAGTTGCAATCCTGTAACACCCCGGAAGTAACTTTCCATATTTGTAACTCCAACTCTTGCCATTTTCGCATTGTGATATGATATTCCTCCGTGGTTGGGTTTTCCTCATTTTGCATTTTGTCCATGTCATGCATTTTATCATGTCATCATGTGCATCGATTCGATACGTGTTCGTCGATTTGCCGTCGCCAAGATCCGGCCGGTCGCTTCCACTGCCGCCGCCGCCGCCCGGTCTCCGCCGCCCTCCGCCGGCCACCGGGGCCGTCGCTGCCTCCGCCGCCGCCTCGCCGGGCGCCCCTGCCCCGCCTCCTCCCACTCCGGCGAGCCGCTGCCGGAGCTCACTGATCCGGATCGGCGGACTGATCGACCGAGCCGCCTGCTGACCTCTCTCCCTCACTTTTCTCTAAGTCTTTTATATAATTGTTATTTTGTTGCATTTTCTCCAGATTGTAACTTTGCACCTGTAGATCCATTTTTGCATATAATATGTCAAAATGTTCGTCTCAAGAGTAGATCATTTCATCTCATTGCATCATTTTCATTTGAGCTCAGCTTGATGCCCGAAATGCTGTTGGAAGAGTGCTATGTGATGTTAGTTTCGCTTCTTAACAGTAACTTGCACTTTTGTTATTTTTGCCATGATTGATGTGTGCATCCTATGAATTTGAGTCCTACATGTGTTTTGTAATATGCCATGCCATATTTCCAGGGGTGTATGCCATGTATTTTTGTGATCTATGTGGTGACTAGCACAAGCATGCAAAGTAGGTGTCCCGATGTTGTTGTTTTCAGCCCTGTTTAGCGATATTTTGATGCCATGTTAACTTGATGATACCGAGAGATCTATGCATAGTTTGAGATACTTCAGTAAGGATGTTTTGTTAAACATGTCTTGCTCTATCCATCCATGCCTTTGTTTGCAATTATGGAGTGCCATAGCTTGAGTCAATCGAGCTCTACTTTTGCTATCAAATGTTTCCTGGCAGATTGTTTACATGTTATTCAATTTTGCCAAGGTTGTTGTGGTTGATCCGTATAGGCTATGTTATTGTTCTTGCCTTGTATGTCTTCTATGCCATGTCTTCTTGATGTAGGTATGCTTAGTTTATCAGTTAAGGCTCTGTAGTGAGTGCATTGAGCTTGTAAACTTGCCTACTTGTTATCAGTTTTTGACATGTCATGTTTGTGAATCATATGGAACTTTCAATATTGACATGGGTGTTACTATGTGCTTTGTTGATACGTTTGGGTGCAGTAGCTTAATTAATTGTTGCTTGCTAAGTGGCATCATGCTGTTAATGGTAGATTTGTGCCATTCTTGTTTTGCTTGTCATTTGCAAACCGTGCATCCGATTCCGGTGATCTTTATATCGATTTCAACCGAAATCATCTCATCTTTCCAGTGGCATACTTGGTTTGCCTAGTTGATGCCTGGTTCATCATTTTTCTTCCGGAGTGCGCATAAGCATTGCATATCACATCTCGCATATCATGTCATGTTTTGCATCATGTTGATTGTGCATTGCACCGTGATTTATTGTGGTTCCTTTGTTTGTGTTGTTGCTTTGGGTAGAGCCGGAGACGAGTACGTGAACGAGGAACCTGTTGAGAACGCTTACGAGGATCAAGCTTTGACAACTCGAGAACATTGCGCAAGATGACCATACCTCGAAATCACTTCTATCTTTGCTATGCTAGTTGCTCGCTCTTTTGCTATGCCTATGTCACGATGCCTACCACTTGCTATATCATGCCACCCATATTGCCATGTCAGCCCCTAACCATCCTTTTCCTAGCAAATCGTTGATTGGCTATGTTACCGCTTTGCTCAACCCCTCTTATAGTGTTGCTAGTTGCAGGTGAAGCTGAAGTTTGTTCCTTGTTGAACATGGAGATGTTGTTCTCTTGGAACATGTTTACTTGTTGGGGATATCACAATATATATCTGCTATAATTAATACATCTATATACTTGGTAAAGGGTGGAAGGCTCGGCCTTATGTCCTGGTGTTTTGTTCCACTCTTGCCACCCTAGTTTCCGCCATACCGTGTTATGTTCCTTGATTTCGTTCCTACACGGTTGGGTGATTTATGGGACCCCTTGACAGTTCGCTTTGAATAAGACTCGCCCAGAAGGCCCAACTTTGGTTTTACCATTTGCCACCTAAGCCTTATTCCCCGGTTTTCATGAGCCCGAGGGTCATCTTTATTTTAACCCCCCGACCAGTGCTCCTTCGAGTGCTGGCCCAACTAGAGCCCTCGGCGTACCTCAAGGCAACTTGAGGTCTGGTTTTAGTTGTATGGACTGCTCATCCGGATGTGCCTCGAGAACGAGATATGTGCAGCTCCTATCGGGATTTGTCGGCACATTCGGGCGGCTTTGTTGGTCTTGTTTTATTGCTGTCGAAATGTCTTGTAGTCCGGATTCCGAGATTGATCGGTCTTCCCGTAGAAGGAATATCCTTCGCTGACCGTGAGAGCTTATAATGGGCTGTTGGGACACCCGCAGGTAATATCTTCAAAGCCGTGCCCGCGGTTATGAGGCAGATGGGAATTTGTTAATGTCGGTTGTAGAAAACCCAAGTTGACCTCAATTAAAATACACATCAACTGCGTGTGTAACCGTGATGGTCTCTTCGGCGGAGTCCGGAAGTGAACACGGTGTTGGAGTTATGTCCGACGAAGTAGTTCAGGATCACTTCTTGATCGCTACTAGTTTCACGACCGTGCTTTGCTCCTCTTCTCGCTCTCTTTGCGATGTAGCCACCATATTATGCTAGTCGCTTGCTGCAGCTCCACCTTACTACTCTGTCCTTCCTGTAAGCTCAAATAGTCTTGATCTCATGGTGTGAGATTGCTGAGTCCCCGTGACTCACAGATACTTCCAAAACAGTTGCAGTGCCGACGATGCTGCAGGTGACTCAACCGAGCTCAAGTGGGAGTTTGACGAGGAACGTGGTCGTTATTATGTGTCTTTTTCCGATGATCGTGAGTGGTGCTCAGCTTGGGACGATCGGGATCTGTAGCATTTGGGGTATCTTCTTTTATTTTGGTTCCGTAGTCGGACCTTGAGTGTACTCAATGATGGATGTTTATTTATGTACTGTGTGAAGTGGCATCGTAAGCCAACTATGTATCTTTTTCCTTATGTATTACATGGGTTGTGTGAAGATTACCTCACTTGCGACATTGCTTTCAATGCGGTTATGCTCTAAGTCGTGCCTCGACACGGGAGATATAGCCGCATCGAGGCGCTATGTTGGTAATCGAGCCTTCCCGACTTAGGAGCCCCCTACTTGATTGTTTGTCATGCGTTGTTGAGTCTAGTATGGAAAATGTTTTGAGTCTTAGGATTACATATATCGGAGAGTAGGATTCTTTTTACTCCCAGTCCTTCGTCAGCCTGGTGAGGTATCCCGACGAGAGTTTTGACTCTCCTCTCCTCAAATTTCACTAAAAAAATTTTAGGATCACGTGGGTATCTGGGAATCGCTCCGATGGTTTTGTGACGAGAGCATTGTTCTTGGTGCCTCCCGACATTTAGGGGTTGTGGCGGTGTCCGGGAGTTGAGCTCCGAGGTGTTGTCGCCACAATTTTATCGTTGCAGATTCTCGAATACCGAGTTTTACCGACATCAAATCTCTTTTGTGCGATCGTTGCAGAGATAACCCGATAGCCAAAGATCGAGGCGAAAAGGGAGTATTGCCATGACTTGTATAACGGATGTTTTCAAGGTCGAGGTACACGATTTCCGAGGATTTCTTGGTTATGTGTTGACGGATGGATACTGATTGGATCTACGTATTGTTAGTTTGGGTGATATATTTTGTGTCCCTTGTATCCCCAACACCAGATTGCATAACCGAGAAAGTTTCGGAGTTTATAGGTGGGAATTCTAGTAGCTTACGTGATATTCTTTCCGACGGATGTGTGATTTGAGATTGGGGTTCAACGTCTAGTGGTCCGCCCATTCACGGGCAATTTACGGTGGTCGCGTAGACGCCTTAAAGAATCCTTGGCTATGCTGATTCGGGACGCCTTGTTTGTCATTCGTGACGTCCGCTATACGTCGTGTCCGTGTGGGCCCCACCACTAACACTTTGGGCGTAAATCTCTATCATGTGTTTGTTCCGCTCATTCTAGAAGCCAATCTTTTGTTTTCAGTTGTGATATTCGATTTGTTTCTAAGATGATGTTGTTTCCATATCTTTATCTAAGTGGTTTCTCACCTTAATGGACGGTGATGATTAACTTTGAATTCATTCGCTCATTCTTGTTCGAATGTTTATTGTGGACACTATATGTTGCAATTTCTATCCGTTGATTCTACTTATCTTTTGTCTATCAAAGGACTAACGGATGTCACCCTCTTCAGATGGCTCCGCCAACTCGTCGTAATCCGGAACGGAATGATGGGAATCATCGAACCTCCACCTCCACCTCCGCCTCAGAGGCCGGCAAGCTATCATGGCAGCCACCAATGCCAATGCTCGATGATTTTGCAGCTCTTGCAAGAACGCACTCAAGGGCAAGGCAATCAAGGAAATCAAGGTCAAGGCCCCAAGAATGGGAACAAGAGCGCTCAAGTTTATCCCGAACACCCCATTTCGTGGCATGGGGTGAAGCCAACGACTTGCCATCTCTCAAATTTGATAAGCGGCCGCCTGAAGTAATATTTTAAATTAACAAGCGTTGCTTAGCGCATATGAACAAGTTTTCAGCGTCTGAGATAACAAATGCGAGTCTATATACATCTTTGGAGCACTCATCCGCTATCTGGCGGGCACCCTTGAGCGCCCTCATAGTACATTCGGGCTTGCGATGCTCCTTGCCCTTCGGTGGCCCGTCCGTCTAGCTTCTCCGCATCCAGCCCATTGCTTTAGCACGCGAGGCCCACGGGCACCTTCAATGCAGATGGAGCGCTTGATGACTTCAATCCATGGACGGCGTCCACCGCCGCCTTACTAGCCCAAAGTAGCTCCAGGCATGCTTTCCAATGGCCTGTCAGAACTATGAGGCCCTTCATGGCCTTTCGGCGAGCCAGGCTCGACCAGCTACTTCAGCTGGTCACTCAAGGGCACGGACGTTCGGCCTCAACATCACGAGACAGAACACCTTCTCCGTCGAGCTCCCCTCCTGGCGGCAGTAGAAGGCATCATCGAGACACTCTGAGGGGCAGACTGCGAATCGCAAGTCTTTGGTTTTATTTGAGGCCGAGGCCGGGCGATTGGCTTTGGACATCTGCAAGCATTTTGATTGTAGCAATGTCGGAACGAGGACTTTGTCAAGTTTGCATCGTTTCAACTCAAGGATCAAGTCTTGGTGGTAGACAATACAAAGATTCGGAGGATGTGTCATTACAGGATGAGTTCTGATTTGAGCTCATCACATTCAAAAGTGTTGTTGAGAGCAAGCGTGAGGAGTTCCTAATCAAAGGGCAACATTTCTATCAATACAATATCCATTCGAGGGCTGCTCGTTTTGCTAAGCAAGGCGTGCCGATGAAAAGTATGATCTATCAATTGGAGGTGGGAGAAGATGCAATTAGCTCTTGTGCTTTTGAGCAGAAAAGTATGATGAATTCTACAACATGGCGAAGCAAGAAGCTGCCAGCTCAAATGTGAGGCTTCTGAAGAATGGGATCTTGGGTTTCTTCTTCCTCTCAAGTGGCAGCTAAGCGGGAAGTTCTACCTTCCTCCTCCTCCGTTCATCGCCTTATCGGGAAGAACTCGGTGGCCGGGATCCCCCCCCAACCCAAGCTATCGAAACAAGTCTAATTCTCAAGCTCCAAGGTCAAGTGCTCCTTACCCCGTCCGCTCTGGGACTTGCAACAAATGTCGGAAAAGGTCACTATGAACAAATGCTTCAACCAAAGCCCTTCGCCCCTCCTCTTGGAAATCTTCCGCAATGCGTGGTCAAGCATAATCCAAAGTCTGCAAGGTCAATATGATGAATGCAGCTCAAGCGGAGGAATCTTGATGTGATAATGGGTAATCTTCGTTAATGATATTCCCAAAAGTCTTATTTGATCTTGGTGCATCGCATTCTTTCATCTCAAGACCTTTTGGCTATGCATGTTGGTTACTCAAGCTTTGCCTAGACCTTTGTCTATTGTTTCTCCGGCTAAGGAGATGACTTCTCGAGTTTGGTTCCGGATGTTTCTATCAAGATGGCGATTATAGATTTGGCTAAACCAATTGTCCTTGGTGACTCGGAATTGATCTTATTCCGAATGGTGGCTTTCTCGAAAAGCTCAACGATTGTTGCGGGTCAATTGACTCACCTTCTTTTTCATTTGTGAAAATTGGTTGTTTTTCTCTGGGGGAAGGATGCTATCTCTCAATTCGTCGTTTGCAGTACCAAGATGTCTTTCGGAAAAGCCGGGTATGCCCCTCATCGGCCTTGAGTTCGTTATCGATCTTGAGCCAGCCGAACCCGTTTAAGCGTCCCAAGCTTGGACTGATGAGTGAAGGAATTGAAGAAGCATCGATGAACAAGCGTCTGGTTTGATCGGACCGAGTTCATCTCCTTGGGGTTGTGGTGTTCTTTTGTCCGGAAGAAGGATGGCGCGGACCGACTTTCGTCGATTACCGTCCATTGAATAAGAAGACAATCAAGAACAAGTATCCACTTCCCAACATCAATGAGCTTTTGAGCAACTCAAAGGTGCTAAAGTGTTCTCAAGCTTGACCTTGTGGGTTAACATCAGTTGCATTGTGAACAAGATATTCCCAAGACAGCATTGAACAAGCTTTGGTTCTTATGAATATCTTGTCATGTCTTTCGGCCTTGTCAATGCCCTCCAACATTTCTCGGATGATGAATTTCATCTTCAACCCCACACCGAATTAGTCTTGGTCTATCTTGATGATATTTTGGTCTTCTCAAGAATAAGAAGGATCATGCCAAACATTTGCGATTGGTGCTAGACAAGCTCGAGTATCAATTCTATAAAGTTCTCCAAATGTGAATTTTGGCTTGATGAAGTGCTTTATCTTGGTCATATCATCTCCCAAGGGCATCGCTTTTAATCCAGAAGGTGTCCGCAAT
>JAHIAM010001404.1:0-25440 GCA_021605205.1 Aegilops longissima
ATAATATATGACATACAACTTACACAAAGCATACCTTCAAATTTGTATGTCAAAGGAGCTTCCAATAATATAATTTTCATAGTATACATCTCATGTGCTATTAATTTTGTCAATTGTCAAAGGCTGTTTTGAAAAAACACATTAGGCCCTATATAGATGGAAGGAGGAGTAGGTCAATGCAAAAATGAGAATAAGATTCAAACATCTGGGCATCGTGGCTCGTTAGAGAACATTGAGAAACTTGGTTTTAAAATCATGAAACTTGGCATGGTGTCATGTCATGGTAGTACCATGCCGTGGTAAAAAATTGGCGAATAGGAACAAATTTTGGTATAAGCTTCTTGCAAATCGGGCTTCTCTCAAGAAGGCTCGTGGTTACGGGAGGAACGTGTCACCTTTGTGTGCATAATTCAAATTTAAAATACAAGCACATGTTCGATTGCACCATAGTTGGTTGAAAAATCACATGTGTGTCCTCGGGTAAATTTCTAGGTTCCATGCAAGAAATGGAAATGAAATTCAAAATTCAGGCGTCGTGGCTGGGTTGAAACATTGAGAAACTTAGTTTTTAATTCTGTAAATCCAAAACACGCATGAAAATAATGAAACTTGGCTTGGTGCCATGACATGGCACCAACATGCTTAATGGTAAATTTGCAGTCCGATTTGCGGTAGGCACACATTAACAATCAACAAAGTCATTTTGGAACAAGTCTTTGTCACGTTACAATCGGAAACACAAGTATTATTGAAACCGTGGGCGTTCTACTTACTAGTACCATTTCGTCTTGCATACGGCGTCCCATTTTTATTAGCTAGGGCGCGTGCAGGGTAGCTATTTAGTCTGAGAGGTGTGCGATCAGACCCTGCAGCGTGCTTATCGGAGGAGAGCCTTTGACCTCCATCTGCCGTCCACCTCTCTCCCAAGGTCTCCATTAATGGCGCCCGAGCCTCACATTTAATAAGCGTGGCTATGTCTCTCACTCGACTGAGATTTAGAGAGAAAAAAAAAATCTGAAAGCACGGATCTTGATGTAAGATCCGACGGACTATAGCATCTCTGCGACTTATAGCAAGACTGATGAATATATAAGGGCGATTATTTTTTTGATCAAAGAAGGGCTTGCCCTTCCGATTTTCATTACTGAAAACCACCACAATTCACGAGAAGTTCAGCACAACTCCAGACTAACACGAAGGACTAAAAGCTACAGATTGAAATCGCAACATCCCAAGAGGCCAACAAAGGCCAAACATCGGCGCTAGAACCCAACATTTCACAACCGACGACACAATCCACATCCTAAACCGATTATTACATCAAAAGAAACCAGGAAGCGAAGGAAGCCCAGCAACTAGAAGAACAACAACGTCAGAGTGCGCCTGACAAAGGTTTTCTTCATTCGAGCCTCGCAACATTGATCTTCCACGAGAAAGATAAGGACTATTAATTGTCTTACATAATTAAAAGATAATTAAAAAAAAGCCACATGCTTTACTCGCCGAAATACACAAGGGCAAAAGAAGAAGGAAGACAAGGATCGGCTCGCTGATCTCTACTTTCTTGATCGTTCTTGCGGGCAGCGGAACTAGTCTCAGCGGCGAGCTTGATAGGCTCTTCGTGTCCTAAAAGACGCTGCTTGAGAACATCCATGGATTCCTCCACCAGCCTTTGGTGCTCGTTGCGGAGCATGTCATTCTCGTCCATAAGTTTCTTGGCGATGGCGGTGGTCCTCTTCAACAAGCACTTGGTCTCTCCTCTGTGATGCACTACTGGGACGATCTTCTCCCTCAGCGGAGTCGCTCGGCCCGGAGCCTCTCATTGCCCCTCCCTTAGTTGCGGATGGGATGGTAGCCTGTTCAAGCGAGGCTTTCACGTAGTCCTGCAACCTCGCCCAGCCGGAGATGTCTGATCCATCACGGCTATGGGCGATCACATGCATGCGCTGTAATAACGATCGTCCTTTGCCGCGAAATTTTCCCGAGCCGCGTGGCGCGTGAGACATCTCTCTTTGCATTAATGGCGGCGGCGGGACATCTGCTGCTTCATGGCGTGGCGGACCCAGTCTGCTGCATCGGCGGTCTTGGCGGGACCTCCGTGCTACTTCAGCGGTGGCGGCGGGACCTGTCTGCTGCTACTTCCAGCGCAGACATGTCGTACTCCCTTGGCAAGCGGGACATCTCTCGTGCTTCGCTTCCATGCTCGCCTCTCACCGGTGGCAATCTCGACCAGAACTCACGCTGGCCGGCCATGAGCGAAGGATGCTGAATGACTTGTTTGTTTTTGTGGATGAGGAGTTGAGGAGGAATGTGCAGTCATCTTGGCATACTAGTATTTATAACCGAGTACTAATCACGCTCCTAAGTGGGAAACCGTTTAGGTTGTGATTGGTGTGAACAGGTTTGGAATTCAATATAGCATGGTACTATCACAACTCTAAGTGGGAAACCGTTTAGGTTGTGATCGGTGTGAACAGGTTTGCAATTCAATATAGTGTGGAGTAATTTGGAATGTGACGAGGCATAAGCTCAAAATTTATTAGCCGGTTCTAGTTTGAAGTCGGCACTATTCGGATGGGTACTTCTTTTTCTCCCTCCTTTCCGGTTTATAGGGCTTATCTCAAAATTTTAGTTTTTCCATTTATAAGGCTCAATTTCGTTGTTCCCCAACACATGTTCAGATTCAAGGTGCATTAAATCATTGCATGCAAGTATTAAGAGAAAATTGACCAATATGTACTTTATGCATGCATGCATTGCAACATAATGCATTGCAACTAGGTGCTTTTGCAAAGTACAAAAATATTCCACCACTCACCATCTTGGTTGGTGAGATTTTTGAATTAAGCCATATAAGCCGGAAAGGAGAATCTTTTGTATGCGTGCAATAGCTTGGCACCGTCGTATACATATCTTATGTTAATGAGGCGTTAAGCAGGAATAGCCGTGTGGCGAGCTCTAGGATAGTCCTTTTTTAGGCGCATTAAACCTATCTCTGGGACTTCTACATACGGACCATCATGCCACCCACAAAAACTTGTACTCTGAGTTTAGTAGATCGTTATACTGAGGAAGAGAAGAGGTGCCGCACACACTCGTCCTCTAGCACTGCGTCTGTTTTTTTCGAAAAGGAGGATGATGACCCGACCTCTGCATCTAGGAGTCACACGCATCTGTAGCTACAAATTGTAGTGTTACGAACCATCCGATTGGCTCTATCATGGATGTACCTATATACTAAAACATGTCTAGATACATCTATATTTTGACAAATGGAAGGCATGTATTATGGAGCGGAGGAGTGCTTGTCATCAAAATGGATAAAAGGGATGTATCTAGAACTAAAATACGTCTACATACATCTCCTTTGATCCATTTTGATGACAAATAATACTTCTTACCCAAAGGAACTTTATATCCATGAGACACAAAATATCCGTTCATTGTTGGAAATTCTTGATCGATGTAAGTAATTGCTGCATCTCCACCAAAACCCACCATTTCTTAAGCTAAAAGTAGACCAAGGTAATCCCTATATTAGCATATTACTAAGATAAACAGAAGGCCTTGTAGAAACATTTAGGGCGTGAGCTTGTCAATCTGAATGTGGAGGACACAAGCTTAGCCCGACCCGGTAGCTTAGGCGGGCTGTCAGAAAGGTCAGCTCCTGCAGGTCGATGTCGTCGGGGTCCTTGCTGCTTGTCACCTCCATTTCCACCTTAGCGGTGTTGGTGCGTGCCTTTGGGCTCCCCGGTGGCCGTTAAGCCTGATTGGCCAAGTAGTGCGGCGGTGGGGCGCCCGCTCACGATCGAGCGGCCAGACCACGGTGATAAGCGCGCCGATGTCGAACGCGTCGCCGACCAAGAAAAAGCGTCTGGCGGTCCTCCTCCACGAACAGCAAGAAGCCGTGGCTCCGGCAGTGGCACTGCGGTTGGAGCACCTTAACGTCTTGGATCCTATGCTGCGGGCATGGGATGCAGCGGTCTTGATGTGGTGGTAAAGCGCCGTGGCGGTGACGCCTCGTAACCGCGAGGCTATTCACGGCTTTTGCGGTAGCGGCGGACACTGCGCTCTGGTGATCGGCGAGCTTGTGGTAAAGTGGCGTAGAGCCCACAACCGCCATTCGTGCGGGCACTCCACCCTCACCAGCGAAAAGGAATGAGTCCACGCCGTGTTCCTCACGTCGAAGCCACCGCGGCGCTTCGCCGGCACTGCGCTGGTTCCCGGCAGCAGCGCGGCAATCCCGCGGGCAGTGCCCTCCCTTGCCTTGCGAAATCAATCGAATAGCACATCAATCAAAAACCTGCACCTTGCTCAATCGACCGAGCGGACGGTGTATTGAACCTCATACGCTTGGCGTCAAGGCGGAGGCACAAGGGGCGGTGGAGCACGGTGAGGTCCGCCGAGACCTTAGAAAGCTCCATCGTGGAGTCTGTTCTGTTCGATCGCATGATCTCGCCCTCCTCGTGCACAACCATCTCTCGACTTGGGCGAGGGTATTACAAAGCTTCTTACCGTCACATATTTATACTCCTCCATTCCTAAATGTAAGTCTTTATAGAGATTTCACTAGGTGGACTACATACGAACAAAATGAATGAATCATCACTTAAAATGCATCTATATGCATCCGTATGTAATTCATAATGGAATCCTACAAGACTTATAATTTAAAACGGAGAATACTACAAGTGCATTAAATCAACACATGCAAGTATCAAAAAGAAGAGTCACGGCATGCATGCATGCGTTGTAATTAATGAATCGATAGCATAAATTATTGAAATATATCGAGTGCGAGTGCTTTGATGTGTCGCGTCCTTTCGTACATCAGCGAGAAGTTTGATTATCCTCTCCCTGAGACTTAACTGCACTTGCCTTTGGTACTGTATGACAGAGTTGGCACACACATGCAGCGCCTGTCATACATGCAAAGGCAGGCGTCCTCCCTCGCCCATGGCGTGGTGGTGGCAAGACTAGGAGAAGCTTTCGCTACGCTCTCCCTCCCGCCAGTGGTGGACATGCAGCAGTTCAATCGGTGTCGGATGGCGAAGCGTCTTGTAGTACTCCTCGGTCTTGATAGTACACCATCATTGTTCGACTTCGAAGCGAAGAAAGTCTTGAGAAGCAGACTTCGTGTGGCGGTTTCATGTGTAAAGTAGTCTAGGATGGCGTGTATCGTGCTGTAAGCTTAAAATCGTTGAGGTCGGCTCCATGCTATGTGGCCGTCTCGAAGTTTTTAAATTAAAATAGTCTTACAGGCCTACTGTCACCACAGTGATTGTAGTTTGCAGCTCATCTGGTCAAGCAGGAATATATATTTTAATTTGTTTTTTTTGAAAAGGGGACTCCTCGGCCTCGCATCGAGCGATGCATCTGGCCACATATATTTTAATTTGTGGTGGGTAAATGTTAAAGGTTGCAAGAAAATATATTGTACTCTGGTCTTTCAGCCAAGTTTAGAGGCAAGCATGTGGGGCCGGTGCTATGATGTGTCGCGTCAACTTTCGTACATCGAGAGAAGCTTGATTTTACTACGCCTTCTCCCTCGCCCATGCGTGCGGATTGCTTTCATCAGCGAGACGAGCTTTTGCTTAGTAGTACTTCTACAACAAGCTATCCGTCCGCTCGTGGTGGGCGGACATGCAGCGATGGATTCGACCTTTGTGGTAGCGATAGTAATAACATCATTGCGTCTTCTCGAAGCGAAAACCAAGCGCAAACCGAATGTTGCGATTGCGAACATTGACACGCATATAGCTAGGCTCTTGCATGAGACAAAATTGCTATATGAGCCCACTATTGTACTAGTATGTACAACTACTTGCTAGTATAGCCACATAAACCCGAAAGGGTATTTGCTCTTCTAGAGATTTCAACAAGTGACTAGACTACACGGGGCAGAGTACATATGGAGAAAATGAGTGAATCTGCACGTAAATAAATCGTACTAGTTCTACGTTTTCCTCTCCGAGGTGCACAATATTGATTATCTTGAGTAGTCTCTTTTGACACGCATTTACGTTTTTTGACCTGATATCTGAGACATAGCGCTCATATACGCAGCGCATACACTCACCCTATGAGCGCTTACACATACGGCACTATCATCTTGAAATTTCGAAGTCACCATAGGCACCTCGTCATCGGCGGGTCCATAGGTGTGAATGCCAAGGAGGAAGGAGTAGCGGTTCCCGAGGCGTTGAGCGGTCAATGATGCATCCTCAATTACATGCGAGAGAATTAATTGGAGAAGCGCGAATAGAGCCAACATGATGTGAATACAATAGAGTTTGGACTCTCATATAATAAAGCGCCCCCCACTCCAATCCATCTACTCCCAAGTCTCTAACTAACTGCACTCACTCCAATCCAAGACCAAGTGACGAGAAGCCACAAGCACCTATGGAAGGCGATGGGCCTGGCGGCGATCGTCGATGCCAAATCATCCAAGGCGGCCTCTGCCCCACCGTGCAGCATTCGAGGCAGTCTTTGGCGACCGCGAGGATCGTAGCCCTCGCAAGGCCTTGGCTTCACCTCGCATGGGCGACATGATGGTCAACTCCATCTACAAGTTCACCGTCCGTCAAGAGCCTTGAGACGACCTTGCCTTCTGCTACCGCCGCGCCCGGGCTCCTCATTGCCTGCCACCCTCATCGGCCTCGTGGTAGCGAACTCTTTCAAGCCACGGGTGGCCTGCAGTGCGGAGTCGCATCGAAGAATGTGCACCTCGAGGCGCTATCGTGCTGGCGCCTCGCCATGCAAAGAAATCATCGACTTGCACATCACGTCTACAAGGAAATCGTCTACATAGGCCACTACAAAGGCAGCGAGGGCAGAAAGATGTTGGCCTTCTTCATCGGCTGGAATCTTTGGGCGCCATTGTTGAGCTGCGTCGACCTGGCCACAGCCGCTGCTACGTGGCGTCGTTCGGTGGGCGGCATACTTGTCGAGGTGGAGGCGTCGTTGATGGATGCATCTCTTCTTATTGCCTCCTACTCGACCAACCTTGCATTGCCTCGTGGCCTTAATGTTTTATTAGTATAGTACTCCCTCAGTTCCTCTACACTCTAAACTATGTCTACATACATGTATGTTCTATTCCATTTGAACTAGTATCTAAAAAACTTATATTTATGAGCGGAGGGGTATATGGCATTTTATTCGATCGTAATGTTTTTCCTTTGTGAGGTGGGGCGCGATTGAGCAAACCCACCCGCCCACTGGCGTCGGCGGTTTAAATTGAAGAAAGCGAGGGAGGAGAGCTAGCTGTAGCATGGGCCGCTGTTGTCGAGATGGGACTCGTGTTTATAGAATAGAATCTTGAGCACTCGTGCCTCTTTTTTGAGGAAAAATTAGTCGTATGTCTAGTACTACCACTAGTTGGGTGCGTCGACCTATAGCTGTCATCACTTTAGGTCTCCTTTTTAAGCCTTGCAGCGCTTCACAGTACATATTTTTTCACACATTTATCCTCCTATATATACTCCTAGGCTATTTCCACATGCTCCCATTACATGACATGTGGGGCATAGAGCATGTCTGGGTGTAGTGCATGCACGACTCGGAGCATATGCTGGTACTTTACATTTCAGACCTCACAAATTACATGCAAACACCCCTTGAAGAATAAATAAATGAATGAATTACTACATGAAACCGGATTATTTTCATGGAAACGAACACGTTCATTGAATTTTGGACATACACGTTTATAAAAAATGGCGGATCTAAACTAGTCTAAGGGTCTCTTTGATTTTCCCCTTAAAAAGGGCCTCTTTGATTATGAGATCTGAAAACACAGGAATGGGGAAAGTATGATGGCGATGAACCGAGAACGAGAGAACTCTAACTCAGTTAGAGGTTAGAGTTAGATTCTAACCACTGAACTAACTCTAAACCAAAGAGGTGTATGGATGGCGAGGTTAGATTGACAATAAATGCTCTATCTCAATCATTTGACTACTTTGGACCCTATTCTTAGTGGGACTAAAATAAGTCCCTTGGATCCAAGCACCCTCTTGGTGTGGTCGGCTCTTCGTGGCCTCCTCCGCTCACAATTGACATAAGCGAACCATCTAGACAAATCAAGCATGCAAAACATGATAATTTTACTTTGTCCATACAAATGAGATATCCCTTAAACATACAAAGTGGGCGTCAATCAAGCTTCACAAAATAAAAAACACTTCATGAAACAAAGAATGAGCTAACTAATCACGAAGTCATTCACGATAGGGAGGGATCCTTGAGCCCCTCACGCACCGAGGGAGAGCTTCAGCCGTTGTTGCGCTCACGGAGGAAGGCTCTGTAGAGCCCAAGCCAGGAACCCCTCGGCCTTGACCCTTGCGAGTTGAGGTCGAAACCGGCATGGGTAGCAGGGCAGCTTGCCGTAGGGCCAGGAACTTAATCTTTGGGCCTCTAGAAATAATGCAAGCTGTAACTAAAATACCTAGAAAGATGAACTGAATCTTTGGGCCTCTAGAAATAATGCAAACTGGCTGAAATACCTAGAAAGGTGAGGCGAATCTTTGGGCCTCTAGAAATAATGCAAGCTGAAACTAAAATACCTAGAAATGTGAAGCTGAATCTTTGGGCCTCTAGAAATAATGCAAGCTGGAATGAAATACCTAGAAAGGTGAAGCCGAATCTTTGGGCCTCTAGAAATAATGCAAGCACGACGAAAATACATAGAAAGGTGAAGCCTGAATCTTTGGGCCTCTAGAAATAATGCAAGCACTGGCTGAAATACCTAGAAAGGTGAACTGAATCTTTGGGCCTCTAGAAAGATTTATTACCTCCTCAAGTAGCATCAAACAATTCCATCGTGCACCACAAATCTATATCAAGTTTGATCAAGATCTACTTTTCCAAATCAGAATTAGCGCTAGAGCAAGCAAGATCAATGATATGGCCATGAGGCAGAGAGAAGGAACGAACAAACTCACCCCTCTCATGACCTCCTGGTAGATCTTGCGCCGCCCTGCTGTGACAGAGGAGAAAAACTCTTGTGTCGGGGGGCGGGCGACCTTCGAAGGTCGGAGGAGGAGGTCGGGAAGGAGGCGGCCGGAGAGAGGCGGGAGGACGGAGAGGAGGCGGCGGCGAGGCCCTATGGGAACAGAGGAGCAGTCGTGCGAGGAGGCGATCTGGTCGGGCGGGTGAGATTTTTAGTTCTCTTTTAGTGGGCCGAGGATAACTAACCCAATTAGAACCTCTCCACGGGCTAGTTTTTTAGCTGGGTTAGAGCAAACTAGGTCAAACTAACCCTCTTGTTTCGATAATTTGAGGCTATTTCAACCCAAACTAGCTCTAACTCGAGGATCCAAACAAAGAGGAATGTTACTATACATGCTACGGTGTGGACCGTAGCACATTGTTTTTATGGCCATATCACCACATTGTTTTCTCTGGCTTTGGTTCCTTTGGGCTCTAGTGGTTACGCCTTGCTGGTTCCTTTGGCTGCCGTGGTTTCGCACTCCTCCGACTGAGTAGTACTCCTCCGTTCCGAAATATAAGTCTTCATAGATATTTCCTTGTGGACCACATACGGATGTATATAGATGCATTTATGTGTAGATTCACTCATTTTCTCCGTATGTGGTCCATAGTGAAATCTCTCCAAGACTTATATTTAGGAAACGGAAAATAATATAGTACTAGTATATACGCATCATTCTTTGTTCCTTCTTACTAATCCGACATGTGGGAGAGCGACATCGGGTCCACGTGTCATGCACCGGATAGGCCTTGAAAGCGGAAGGGGCATCACCCGGTCAGGCGCCGATAATTCATGACTATAGTGAGTGGTCATATCACAAGTCTTTCAGCGATAATGCCACATCCGTCAAATGCACGGCCCCACTCGCTCACCCTCCTCGCCTCTCTGTCGAACCGCCTACCCGAAAACTGCAGCGTCTTTGCCGGGAAAAGCCCGCCCTCAACTTTTAACTACATAAAAATAGTTCGAGCTTGTTACGTTCTATATAAATACTGATACTACTGTATGTTTATTCACCGATGGGGTTGTTCAATGAATGGAGGTCGGGGAGCACAAGTGAACAATCTTGTAGTACTCCTCCGTCAGGAAATACTTGTCCTAGAAATGGTTGTATCTAGACTTATTTTAGTTATAGATACATCCATTTTATCCATTCTAGGACAAGTATTTTTTAGAACGGAGAAATAATAAGTAGGAGTAAATAGAGTAGTCACCTTAAATAGAGTTTCTTTTCTTTAATGCCACGTACACAAATTGAAAGCGCTTGTTGTGGAGAGAAAAAAGATAATCACTCCACTATATATGGGCCTTGAGGGGCACTGGCTTGCTTTACTAGGGTTGCTCTCTTCATTCTCTCATCCTCTCCGGATATAAACAAGACAGCGGTAGCGACATTTTCTCTCTGCTCACCACTGGTCACAGATCCGGCGGATCCCTTGACGGTGTGTGTAGAGGACTAAAAGGTGCATCATTCACGCGGTCGCCGCCATGAGGAGAGAAACCCAGCTCGGCTGGGAGGCTCGATCCTCTGCCCGTCAGAGCCACACCTGCCGACTCGGGAGGTCCTCCGACCCTTCTTCCTCCACAATCGTATTGTCCGGTAGATCCGACCTGCCGCCGCCGACATCTGGCGACCCTCGGTATAAGTTCTTGGCGGCCTTGCTCTCTTTGCTGACTCCCCGTGTGCGCATGTGCATCTTTTCTATTCCCATCAGCTCTTCCAAAGCCACCTAAATTTTAGTATTATTAGAGTAAAGCTACTTCATGCATTCAAATCTAGGGCTTTGTTCAAACAACGAAGAAAGGGGAAGTTGTAGCATGAATCTAGGACTTGATTCAAGAGGAAATAATATGGTGAAAGTAGTAGAGACGGATACCAACGGTCTCTTGGTTGAAAAGGAAATAATGGGAAAGCGGTACAAACTGGATAAGGAACAAATCTATTATTGGTTGAAAAAAGGATAGAAAGTGGTAATTTGGTGGACAAGTCAGCAGTATGTCGAGTTAGATTTGCTGCCATCACATAGTAAAGGTCTCGAGGATTAGATTTGCTGCCCTCACATAGTAAAAGTCTCGAGGATTAGATTTGCTGCCCTCACATAGTAAAGGTCTCAGGATTAGATTTGCTGCCCTCACATAGTAAAGGTCTCGATATTAGATTCTTTGCCCTCACATAGTAAAAGGTCTAGAGGATTAGATTTGATGCCCTCACATAGTAAAGGTCTCGAGGATTAGATTTGCTGCCCTCATAGTACAAGGTCTCGGGATTAGGTTTGCTGCCCTCACATAGCGTGAACAAGCTCGGCATCACCACTTTATGCCTCCTTGTAGGTACATTGTTTGATCGTCCTTGTCGCATGTCCTTATACCAACCTTTTCTTTGTTGTTAATGTAAGGTGCATGTAAAATGAAGCGATCCACTTGTTACCTTAGGGACATGTCTAACCAGTGTTATTGTTAATCTAATGCCTCAGTGATAAGATGCAATTAAACTATGTTACAAATGGCACTCTGCTGTTTTCCCAGTATGATAAGTAAGTTGCTCCTTCTACGTTCTTGAGTGTCCTGGTGTCCCACGGTCCCATGCCCTTAAACCAACTCTTTAGCTGCTTGTTGATTTATTGTATGCGGTAAACAAGCAATGCCACCATTAAAGTAATCCCATATTTGAGGAATCTCATTGTTGATCGTAATGTACGGTAACATGAAGCATTCTTTGGCGATTTAAAATTTCTCTTGTCCTTGCGTGATTGCCATGAACATAATTAAGATGCTTCTTTTCATTTTGTATATGTTTCATATACTCTTATTGACCGACAAGCATTTACTTTCTTCTTTCTAATACTTTAGATAGAAGAAATTTGTGCGAATAGGGATATCCATTTCACTTTGTTGCTATTGTGACCTTTTGGTGAGCGCACAAAACACTTTTTTTTTGGAATGAGTGTCTTGTGCAGTTCAACTAAAATGTCACGTGGGCAACATCTCTCAATTTTGGTGGAACTGCACAAAATGGTGATTGGAGTTTCAAAATCTCCGTCAAGTTCTGCTTTGGTAATCTCGTGCAATATTTTATTAGCCTTTGCAAGATGGAGTAAATCCTTTGTCACCACAATGCCACTTTATTTTAGTGGAACTGCACAAAAGGATAAGAAAATTATAGTTGCACCTTACATGAGCCGGACAGCCAACCTTAATGTTCCTCAATTTTAGTGCAACTACTAAAGAAGAACCAGCCATTTCGAGCAAGTACTTCTTGCATCTTTGAATGATGCAATCTTTGCTTCATTTCAGGGTGAAGCTGAGAAAAAGGCGCATGAATTGAATCATGGAACTCAGGCAGACCTCATCCTAGTGGAGCTGGAGGTTGAGTTCAAGGAGGCCGCTATTAAAGTGAAATCATGCTCTCCTATCTCCTTGTTTGTCTTTGTGCAAGCAGGAATACTAAACTACGAGATGTTGTTGTCAGATTTGAGGTTCCGGCGAGACCTTGAGGTTCGAACAACTGGGAGTGCGCCACGAGATCTTTCCCCTAAGCTCACGCGTTAATGGTTTGCAAGGGATCTAAACTAGGAAGGACGAACAACACAAGGGACACAAGGTTTATCTTGGTTGGGACCACGTTGTGGTGTAATACCCTACTCCGGTGTGTGGTGTGGTGGATTGCCTCGGGGCTGATGAAGAAACGATTACAAAGGAAAAACGGCCTCATGAGGCTGTTCTTGAGCTGGTCGCGATGGACTGCTTGGTTGAGTCCGATCGCTTCTCTCTCTCTCTCTCGGTGGTTTCGACCTCTTGGTCCGTATTTCATCCTTTTGTCCCCGTCTGCCTTGTCTCTCGTTACGCCTCTGTCCCTCTTCTCTCGTGGTGGCTAGTCCTATTTATAGAGAGCCACAGGCCTCTTCCCAAATAATGGCGAGGAAGGGCCCCAACAATTAGCCATTTTGAAGGAACATCTGGTACACTTATCCTTTCTAAAGTTGGTCTTGGCTGCCAAAGGCTCGGCAGTGGCATAATCACAGGCTCCATGAGGGACCTCCAAATCCTGCCGCTCTGCTTGGTCTTGGTCTTGTTGCACGGCGGTAACCTTTGCCTCATGCCTTGGCACTGCTTGCCTCCTTTGCACCAAAGGAGAAAGAGAACCTCTTGTCTTGGTGGCGCCCGCCTGGTCCCGATCATCATGGCTTGCGTCCGGGGCACCCTCGTGAGGTACCTGCCTTGATCTCTCCGCCTCCTCGTGAGCTTTGCTGACAGAGACTGCTCTGAGGAAGGTTCTTGTCGTCCACCCGCGAGGCTTGGCCCCTCGCGAGGTCTTGAGCTTGGTGATGAAGGTGGGCGCTGGCCCTGGGCCCCACTTGAAACCGCGCCTTGGGCCGTGGCGGCAAGTCTGGGAACCCGTTCCGAAGCGCCCGCAGTAGCCCAGGCCCAAAGCGCGCCAGAACTTAGCGAAGCGAAGGGCAAGTGTGAGCGCCCTTGAGCCCTAACAACAACCGGCTTTGGGCGGCCAGCGTGGCGATTGATTGGTCGTGAGGCGTCTCCGCTTCCCCCGGCGCCTCGGCAACCGCATGACTTGACAAGTCCCTCCCGCGAAATAGGTTATGATTACACTGTGATCGTGGAGGGCGGCGGTTAGCCTCCTCACGGCTATAAATGCAGGCAGGCGCGAGCCCTTCGATCCAACTCTTCTGCTACTCCTTCCTCTCCATCCTGGCCCTTGCTCCACATTGCGGCAATGGCTCCAATCGCGGTTTCTAGAAGAGAAGGAAAGGCCCCGAGAGGTCCCGACCGCTCCCGCGAAAAGCAGCTAGTCTCTGCCGCCGAGATGAGGCGCCCAAGAGGAAGTGTCGAGCCCTGGCGGCGGCCACCGCCGGGTTCCGCTACACTTATCACGCCGCATTGAGGGCCTTGGAGAAGTAGACTCCGGCGCCCGGACGGCGCCCGCCCGTTGGCGCCTTGGCCGGAACTGGCGGTGCGCTTCATTCCTCACTGGAGTCCATCTGAGGCTCCTCCGAAACTTGTGTTGGGGAGCGTAGTAATTTCAAAAAATTCCCTCGCTGCGCAAGATCATGGTGATGGCATAGCGAGAGGAGAGTGTTGTCCACGTACCCTCGTGAACCGTGGCGAGCGTTATGACAACGCGGTTGATGTAGTCGTGCGTCTTCACGATCCGACCGATCCAAGTACGAGCGTCGGCACCTCGAGTTCAGCACGTTCAGCTCGATGGCGATCCCGGACTCGATCCAGCAAAGTGTCGGGGATGAGTTCCGTCGACCGACGGCGTGGTGGCGATGATGATGCTATACCGCGCGGGGCTTCGCCTAAACTCATGACGATATGACCGAGGTGGAATATGGTGGAGGGGCACCGCTGCGGCTAAGGAATGATCCGTAGATCAACTTGTGTGTCATGGGGTGCCCCTGCCCCGTATATAAAGGAGCAAGGGGTGCGGCCGGCCCTAGGAGGGGCGGCGCCAAGTGGAGTCACTACTCCCAGGGAGTAGGACTTCCCCCTTCCTAGTTGGATTAGGACTCGGGGAAAGAGGAAAGAGGAAGAAGGCGGGGCCCCCTCTCCTTGTCCTATTCGGACTAGGGGGGAGCGCAGCCTCCTTCCTGGCCTCTCTCCTCTTCTCCCTCATGGACCACTAAGGCCCATTAACCCGGGAATTCCGTAACCTCGGTGTTCGGTAAAACCGATTTCACGGAACTATTCGAACTCAAACATAGGCTTCCAATATATCAATCTTTATGTCTCGACCATTTGAGACTCCTCGTCATGTCCGTGATCACATCGGGACTCGAACAAACTTGGTACATCAATACTCATAAACTCATAATTGTCATCGCCGAAACGTTAAGCGTGCGGACCCTACGGGTTCGAGAACTATGTAGACATGACCTAGAACTATTCTTGGTCAATAACCAATAGTGGAACCTGGATGTTCATATTGGTTCCTACATATTCTCTGAAGATCTTTATCGGTCAAACCGCATAACAACATACATTGTTCCCTTTGTCATCGGTATGTTACTTGCCGAGATTCGATCGTCGGTATCAATACCTAGTTCAATCTCGTTACGGCAAGTCTCTTTACTCGTTACGTAATACATCATTTCATAACTAACTCATTAGTTACAATGCTTGCAAGGCTTAGGTGATGTGTATTACGAGAGGGCGAGAGATACCTCTCCGACAATCGGAGTGACAAAACCTAATCTTGAATTATGCCAACTCAACATATACCTTTGGAGACACCTGTAGTACTCCTTTATAATCACCCGATTACGTTGTGACGTTTGGTAGCACACAAAGTGTTCCTCCAGTAAGCAGGAGTTGCATAATCTCATAGTTACGAGGAACATGTATAAGTCATGAAGAAAGCAATAGCAACATACTAAGCGATCAAGTGCTAGGCTAGCGGAATGGGTCATGTCAATCACATCATTCTCCTAATGATGTGATCCCGTTAATCAAATGACAACTCATGTCTATGGTTAGGAAACATAACCATCTTTGATTAACGAGCTAGTCAAGTAGAGGCATACTAGTGACACTCTGTTTGTCTATGTATTCACACATGTATTATGTTTCGGTTAATACAATTCTAGCATGAATAATAAACATTTATCATGATATAAGGAAATAAATAATAACTTTATTATTGCCTCTAGGGCATATTTCCTTGATCTCCCACTTGCACTAGAGTCAATAATCTAGTTCACATTGCCATGTGATTTAACATCAATAGTTCACATCTATATGTGGTTAACACCCATAGTTCACATTAACATGTGACCAACACCCAAAGGGTTTACTAGAGTCAATAATCTAGTTCACATCGCTATGTGATTAACACCCAAAGAGTACTAAGGTGTGATCATGTTTTGCTTGTTAGATAATTTTAGTCAGCAGGTATGTCACATTGAGCCGTAAGTATTTTGCAAATATTCTATGTCTACAATGCTCTTGCGGAGCTACTCTAGCTAATTGCTCCCACTTTCAATATGTATCCAGATTGAGACTTAGAGTCATCTAGATTAGTGTTAAAACTTGCATCGATGTAACTCTTTATGGACGAACTCTTTTTCACTTCCATAATCGAGAAACATATCCTTAGTCCTCACTAAGGATAATTTTGACCAATGTCCATTGATCTACTCCTAGATCACTATTGCACTCCTTGCCAAATTTAGTGGTAAGGTATACAATAGATCAGTACATGACATGACATACTTTATAGAACCTATGGCTGAGGCATAGGGAATGACTTTCATTCTCTTTCTATCTTCTGCCGTGGTGGGATTTGAGTCTTACTCAATCTCACACCTTGTAACACAGGCAAGAACTCTTTCTTTGACTGTTCCATTTTGAACTACTTCAAAATCTTGTCAAGGTATGTATTCATTGAAAAACTTATCAAGCGTCTTGATCTATCTCTATAGATCTTGATGCTCAATATATAAGCAACTTCACGAGGTCTTTCTTTGAAAAACTCCTTTCAAACACTCCTTTATGCTTTCGAGAATAATTCTACATTATTTCCGATCAACAATATGTCATTCACATATACTTATCGGAAAGGCTGTAGTGCTCCACTCACTTTCTTGTAAATCTGAGGCCTTTCCAAAGTCTGTATAAAACCATATGCTTTGATCAACTCATCAAAGCGTATATTCAACTCGAGATGCTTGCACAGTCCATAGATGGATCATTGGAGCTTGCACATTTTGTTAGCACCTTTAGGATTGACAAAATCTTACGGTTGCATCATATACAACTCTTCTTTAAGAAATCCATTAAGGAATGCAGTTTTGACATCCATTTGCAGATTTCATAAAATGTGGCAATTGCTAACATGATTCGGATAGACTTTTAAGCATCGTCTGAGTGAGAAAATCTCATTGTATTCAACATCTTGAACTTTGTCAAAAACCTTTTGCAACAAGTCGAGCTTTGTAGATAGTAACACTACTATCAGCATCTGTCTTCCTCTTGAAGATCCATTTATTTAACATGGCTTGCTGATCATCGAGCAAGTCAATCAAAGTCCATACTTTGTTCTCATACATGGATCATATCTCAGATTTCATGGCCTCAAGCCATTTCGCGAATCTGGGCTCATCATCGCTTCCTCATAGTTCGTAGGTTTATCATGGTCTAGTAACATGACTTCTAGAATAGGATTACCGTACCACTCAGTGCGGATCTTACTCTGGTTGACCTCGAGGTTTTGGTAGTAACTTGATCTTTGAAGTTTCATGATCATCATCATTAGCTTCCTCACTAATTGGTGTAGGCATCACTTGGAACTGATTTACGTGATGAACTACTTTCAATTAGGAGAAGGTACAATTACCTTATCAAGCTCTACTTTCCTCCCCTCACTTCTTTGAGAGAAACTCCTTCTCTAGAAAGGATCCATTCTTAACAGCGAATGTTTTGCCTTTGGATCTGTGATAGAAGGTGTACCCAACAGTTTCCTTTGGGTATTCTATGAAGACGCACTTTTCGATTTGGGTTCGAGCTTATCGGGTTGAAACCTTTTCACATAAGCATGGCAACTCCAAACTTTAAGAAGCGGCGGCTTAGGTTTCTTGCTAAACCATAGTTCATACGGTGTCGTCTCAGCGGTTTAGATGGTGCCCTATTTAGCGTGAATGCAGTTGTCTCTAATGCATAACCCCAAAGCGATAGTGGTAAATCGGTAAGAGACATCATAGATCATACCATATCCAATAAAGTGCGATTATGGCGTTCGGACACACCATTACGTTGTGGTGTTCCATGTGGCGTGAGTGTGAAACTATTCCACATTGTTTTATATGAAGACCAAACTCGTAACTCAAATATTATCTCCACGATCAGATCGTGAAACTTTATTTTCTTATTACGATGATTTTCCACTTCACTCTGAAATTCTTTGAACTTTTCAACTATTTCAGACTTATGTTTCATCAAGTAGATATACCCATATCTGCTCAAATCATCTGTGAAGGTGAGAAAATAACGATACTTGCCACGAGCATCAACACTCATTGGATCGCATACATTGGTATGTATTATTTCCAACAAGTCGGTAGCTTCGTTCCATTGTTACGGAGAGCGGAGTTTTAGTCATCTTGCCCAAAAGCACGGTTCACAAGCATCAAATGATTCATAACCAAGTGATTCGAAAATCCATCTTTATGGAGTTTCTTCATCGCTTTACACCGATATGACCCAAGCGGCGATTGCCACAAATAAGTTGCACTATCATTATTAACTTTGCATCTTTTGGCATCAATATTATGAATATGTGTATCACTACGATCGAGATCCAACAAACTATTTTCATTGGGTGTATAACCATCGAAGGTTTTATTCATGTAAGCAGAATAACAATTATTCTTTAACTTTAAATGAATAACCGTTTTGCAATAAACATGATCAAATCATATTCATGCTCAGCATAAGCGCTAAATAACATTTATTTGGCTTTTAACACTAATCTCGAAAATATAGGGAGTGTGTGATGATGATCATATCAATCTTGGAACTATTTCCAACACTCATCGTCACTTCCCTCAACTAGTCTCTGTTTATTATGTAACTCCTGTTTGAGTTACTAATCTTAGCAACCGAACAAGTATCAAATACTCGGGGCTACTATAAACACTAGTAAGGCACACATCAATAACACTGTATATCAAATATACCCTTGTTCACTTTGCCATCCTTCTTATCTACCAAATATTCAGGTCATTTCTGCTTCCGGTGATCATTTCCTTTGCGGTGTAAGCACTTTCGGTTTCAAGCTTTGGTCCAGCTTTGGGCTTCTTGGCGGGAGTGACAACTTGCTTGTCATTCTACTTGAAGTTCCTTTCTTTCCTTTGCCCTTTTCTTGAAACTAGTGGTCTTGTCAATCATCAACACTTGATGCTCTTTTCTTGATTTCTACCTTCGTTGATTTCAGCATCACGAAGAGCTTGGGAATACTTTTGTCATCCCTTGCATATTATAGTTCATCACGAAGTTCTACTAACTTGGTGATGGTGACTAGAAAATTCATCAATCACTATCTTATCTGGAAGATTAACTCCCACTTGATTCAAGCGATTGAAGTACCCGGACAATCGAGCACATGCTCACTAGTTGAGCGATTCTCCTCCATCTTTTAGCTATAGAACTTGTTGGAGACTTCATATCTCTCAACTCGGGTATTTTCTTTAAATATTAACTTCAATTCTGGAACATCTCATATGGTCCATTACGTTCAAAACGTCTTTGAAGTCCCGATTCTAAGCCGTTAAGTATGGTGCACTAAACTATCAAGTAGTCATCATATTGAGCTAATAAGCGTTCATAACGTGCGCATCTGCTCCTGCAATAGAGGTCGTCACCTAGCGGTGCATTAAGGACATAATTCTTACGTGCAGCAATGAGGATAAACCTCAGATCACGGATCCAATCCGCATCATTGCTACTAACATTTTCAACATAATTTTCTCTAGGAACATATCAAAATAAACATATGAAAGCAACAACACGAGCTATTGATCTACAACATAATTTGCAAAATACTACGGGACTAAGTTCATGATAAATTTAAGTTCAATTAATCATATTACTTAAGAACTCCCACTTAGACAGACATCTCTCTAGTCATCTAAGTGATCCGTGATCCAAATCAACTAAACCATAACCGATCATCACGTGAGATGGAGTAGTTTTCAATGGTGAACATCACTATGTTGATCATATCTACTATATGATTCATGCTCGACCTTTCGGTCTCCGTGTTCGAGGCCATATCTGCATATGCTAGGCTCGTCAAGTTTAACTTTGAGTATTCGGCGTGTGCAAAACTGGCTTGCACCCGTTGTAGATGGACGTGAGCTTATCACCCGATCATCACGTGGTGTGCAGGCACTCTGAACTTTAGCGGTGCATACTCGAGGAGAACACTTCTTGATAATTTTAGTGAGAGATCATCTTAAAATGCTACCGTCAATCAAAGCAAGATAAGATGCATAAAGGATAAACATCACATGCAATCAATATAAGTGATATGATATGGCCATCATCATCTTGTGCTTGTGATCTCCATCTCGAAGCACCGTCGTGATCACCATCGTCACCGGTAGCGACACCTTGATCTCCATCGTAGCATCGTTGTCGTCTCGCCAACTATTGCTTCTCGACTATCGCTACCGCTTAGTGATAAAGTAAAGCAATTACATGGCGTTGCATTTCATACAATAAGCGACAACCATATGGCTCCTACCGATTGCCGATAACCGGTTACAAAACATGATCATCTCATACAATAAAATATAGCATCACGTCTTGACCATATCACATCACAACATGCCCTGCAAAAACAAGTTAGGCGTCCTCTACTTTGTTGTTGCAAGTTTTACGTGGCTGCTACGGGCTGAGCAAGAACCGTTCTTACCTCGCATCAAAACCACAGCGATAGTTTGTCAAGTTGGTGTTGTTTTAACCTTCGCAAGGACGGGCGTAGCCTTTTCAGTTCAACTAAAGTGAGAAAGCAGACACCGCGGTCACCTTTAAGCAGCGAGTGCTCGAGCGGTGAAACCAGTCTCGCGTAAGCGTATGGCGTAATGTCGGTCGGGCGCTTCATCTCACAATACCGCCTGAACCAAAGTATGACATCTTTGGTAAGCGGTATGACTTATATCGCCCACAACTCACTTGTGTTCTACTCGTGCATATGACATCAGCGCATAAAACCTGGCTCGGATGCCCTTTGTTGGGGAGCGTAGTAATTTCAAAAATTTCCTACGCTGCGCAAGATCATGGTGATGGCATAGCGAGAGGAGAGTATTGTCCACGTACCCTCGTAGACCGTGGCGGAGCGTTATGACAACGCGATTGATGTAGTCGTCGTCTTCACGATCCGACCGATCCAAGTACCGATATGCGGCACCTCCGAGTTCAGCACCGTTCAGCTCGATGGCGATCCCGGACTCGATCCAGCAAAGTGTCGGGGATGAGTTCCGTCGGACTGTGGCGTGGTGGCGATGATGATGCTCTACGGCGCGGGGCTTCGCCTAAACTCGCGACGATATGACCGAGGTGGAATATGGTGGAGGGGCACGCACTGCGGCTAAGAGCGATCCGTAGATCAACTTGTGTGTCATGGGGTGCCCCTACCCCGTATATAAAGGAGCAAGGGGAGTGCGGCCGGCCCTAGGAGGAGGCGCCAAGTGAGGAGTCCTACTCCCAGGAGTAGGACTCCCCCTTCCTAGTTGGATTAGGACTTGGGGGGGGGAGGAGGAAGGAAGGGGCGCCCCTCTCCTGTCCTATTCGGACTAGGGGAGGCGCCAGGCCTCCTTGGCGGCCCTCCTCTTCTCCCTCATGGCCCACTAAGGCCCATTAACCCCGGGAGGTTCCGTAACTCCCGGTGTTCGAAAAAACCGATTTCACTCGGAACCTTTTCGAACTCAAACATAGGCTTCAATATATCAATCTTTATGTCTCGACCATTTGAGACTCCTCGTCATGTCGTGATCACATCCGGGACTCGAACAAACTTGGTACATCAATACTCATAAAATTGTCATCGTAACGTTAAGCGTGCGGACCCTACGGGTTCGAGAACTATGTAGACATGACCTAGAACTATTCTCGGTCAATAACCAATAGTGGAACCTGGATGTTCATATTGGTTCCTACATATTCTCTGAAGATCTTTATCGGTCAAACCGCATAACAACATACGTTGTTCCCTTTGTCATCGGTATGTTACTTGCGAGATTCGATCGTCGGTATCAATACCTAGTTCAATCTCGTTACCGGCAAGTCTCTTTACTCGTTACGTAATACATCATTTCATAACTAACTCATTAGTTACAATGCTTGCAAGCGTGTAGGTGATGAGTATTACGAGAGGGCGAGAGATACCTCTCCGACAATCGGAGTGACAAAACCTAATCTTGAAATATGCCAACTCAACATATACCTTTGGAGACACCTGTAGTACCTTTATAATCACCCGATTCGTTGTGACGTTTGGTAGCACACAAAGTGTTCCTCCGGTAAGCAGGAGTTGCATAATCTCATAGTTACGAGGAACATGTATAAGTCATGAAGAAAGCAATAGCAACATACTAAGCGATCAAGTGCTAGGCTAACGGAATGGGTCATGTCAATCACATCATTCTCCTAATGATGTGATCCCGTTAATCAAATGACAACTCATGTCTATGGTTAGGAAACATAACCATCTTGATTAACGAGCTAGTCAAGTAGAGGCATACTAGTGACACTCTGTTTGTCTATGTATTCACACATGTATTATGTTTCCGGTTAATACAATTCTAGCATGAATAATAAACATTTATCATGATATAGGAAATAAATAATAACTTTATTATTGCCTCTAGGGCATATTTCCTTCAATCTCCGAGTCTCTTAGGACAAAGGCGCCCTCGTGATCCACCTTGAATATGATGCCGCCTCCTTGATGTTCTTCATGGTCTTGAGGCGGAAGGGCCAGGTGGAATGCTGCCGAGAAAAGGCGGTCGGGGCATCGTCGTGGCGAGACTAGGCCATGGTCGCCCCTCGGCAGACTCCTCGGGTAGCGGCGAAGGGCGGAGGTCAGCGCCTCTGCCGAGCTTGGTGACTCAGGAGGCGGCGGCGACAACTCTGAGCCCAGAGCTCGCGCCCACATAGAGCGGGCGATCGGCGCTTCAGCTGCGGCGCGGTGATCTGGATGGAGTTGGCGTCGGCGCTGGCGGCCTTGTTGATGATGGCGTCTCCTGCGGACACCTTGATCGGCGTTCATAGGATTAGCACCTTTTATTTCCTGCGAAGAATCAAAGTAGCACCCGCTGGGGTATGTAAAGCGCTGGCCATGTTTTGAGAATATTAAATCCTTACGATGAATCGGTGCGAGATGCTTGTTACATCGGCTCGGCTCCCCTTTCTTTCCTCCACGAGGGCTTGGTGCTCTGCGTTGATAGGTCTCGATCCCGGGTAGGCTTCAGCCGTCGCTAGTATGATGATTCAGTGCAATGCCGTGGGTCAAGGCGAGGTGGCGGCCGAGGTCGATAAGAGCCCTGGTCGCGATGTTGAGAGGTCCCTTTAGCGCTCAAGCAGCCTCCCGGGCAAGAAAGGTGGCAGCTTTGCGTGTGAGCGGCGATGGCGAGGTTTAAGCGCTGAGTCGGATCAGTTTTCGCGTGACTTATCTTGCGGGTTTGGGCGGCGTTCGATGAGTGTCGTGCACCTTTCGGCTTGCCCGAGGTGTTCTTTGGGTTGGGTCCTCGCGAGCTTCTTCCCTCTCCTCGAGCAAGCTCGGCATCCGCTGGTATGACAGTCGCGATGCGTGGGTCAAGGCCGAGGGGTGATTTGGAGAGCGATCGAGCCCATGGTCGCGATGCTCGGCGCCCCCTTTTAACGTACAAGCGGATCGCGCGGAGGAGGAGAAAGGCTCGTGATGCCGCCAGCGTTACTCTGAGGTAGGTCTGTGTACCAATCACGAGAAACAAAGTGCGTTGTTAAAATTGCCAGCCAACCATTGGTGCGCTCAGGAGGTGATCGAGAACCTTGAGGCTTGGCGGTGGGGCCTTCGCAGGGCTGCAGCGGCGAGCTTAGCCACTCAGATTGCTCGGCGTTGCGAGGGCGGACCCGTGCGCCAAGTCGATGCTGGCGGCGGCTCCAAAGGTAGGTGTCAATCGAAGCGGCGATTAGGTCAAGCATGTTATGTATGAATAAGCAAATCCATCTAGATAGGTGCGGATAAAGCACATGCCCTTTGGGCTGGCCGAGCAGCTTGGGGATAATGCAGCGGCGCCCCCAACAAGGTAAGTAAGAACATAAGCAAAGCGGATACATGCTGCGAGGCGGACCCCGTGGCACAGGAATGATGCAGCCAGGGGTGCTCCCAGCTGAAAATGGAACTTGGAAAGGTGTCACTGATATGGTCGGAGATGGCGGGGTGTTGAGGTAGCGGATGGCGTGATGAGAAGCCTACCCTCCACGAGCCCTCCGGTCCTGGAGCCTCGGGAGGCTCACGGGGCCTGAGAGTTCCTCGAGCCATCTCCATCTCTGCCGGGACGCTGTGCTTGCTTGACCTCTGAGCCTCCAGGCGCACCTCGGCGGCGTTGATGGGCGGCAACCCGCGTTCGGCAGGCGAAAAGGTATCTGACGTAGCTGTGAGTGGACCCTCCTAGCGCCCCTGCGTGAGGCAGGCGCTCTGAGGCGTGGCCAGTTGAGCCCTAGTATGTCGATGCAGATTGCAGCCCGGCATCCTCGCTGGATGTGGGGCGGCCAGGTGGCGCAGCGGCGGCCCGCCGCGCATGACTCTTGACTCTTGTGGCTCCTAGGTGTTCCTCGTGATGAACTCTGAGGTTTAGCCCTCCTTGCCTCATACCTTCACAGGGAAGCGTGCCTTGAAGCACGCCTCCAAGTGGTGCCGGCGCCTCCTCGTGACTACAGCTGGGTCGGTGGCTCGCCATGAAAAACCCCGAGCCCCTTTGAGGAGGTGTTGAGCATGCTTTCCTATCTGACGTGAGGTGGCGCCCCTTGAGCAGGCGTGGGTCTGTTGCCACGCCTCGGTGCCTACCCCATGAGGGGCTTGGACCGGTGAAGCCTTCTTCTTGGGGATCGCTGCGGAAGTCTCCTCACGTAGTGCAGGTCTTCGATTCTTTGCAGCTTGGAAGGCAGCTCAAGAGAGCACACGCGTCCCTTTCCTCACAAGGCCTTGTGATGAATCCTCAGCTTCTGGCATCTTGAGGACATTGTAGCCATGGTGAGTCACTTCCATGAACTTGCCAAAGCTGGGTACCGAGGATGGCATTGTATGGCGGCGAATGTGGGCGGCGTCGAAGTCGATGAGCTCGGTCTTGATAGTTGTTCTTGCTGTCTGAAGGTGGCGGGGAAAGCGAACTTGCCCTATCGGAGCAGTGGAGCCATCGGTGACTCTGAGAAAGGCTTGGTCGGTGAAGCTGATCGTATAGCGCTTGGAGATCGTTGAATGTCTCGATAGATGGGGCGTTGAGTCCTGCTCCGCCGTCGATGAGGGTCCTGGTGAGCAAAGCATGGGGAGGACTCCGGCCGTTGCCGCGCACTTGAGCTGGTCTGCTGAGCTGAACGTGATAGCGCACGACGACCACGAGAGGAGTGTGGCCTCACGTCTGGGGAGGACTGCATTCACCTCGTGAAACAAGCTGCTTGAAGATGTCTTTGAGAGGTGGGGCTGGCGCCACCGAGGATGCAAGCGATGCGCGGCTCACAGAAGCCCCAGCCCCTCGTCGATGATTGTCTTACGTACCTCCTTGGCGGCTGTGGTAGAGGTGGGAGCCTGCGTTGCCTTGAGGCGGTCCTCACGAGATGGTCCCTCAAACCCTCCTTGCGAGTTGGTCCTGCCAGCCGGTCCTCGCGAGTCATCACGCCATCCTTGGCGAGGCCCCACAGTCTTCCAGCGCCATCGCCTCTTCCTC
>JAHIAM010001405.1:0-32516 GCA_021605205.1 Aegilops longissima
CCGTTCGAACTCCGAGTTTGTCGGGACTTTGCGGAAGTGGAGTGGATGTAGGCGGTAGTGCGCTTGTGATGATAGCGGTAGTGCCGGCTGGGCTGGGTGATAGTACCGCTTGCTCCCCAGCTTCTTCTTCCTTCTCCTCTTCCATGCTTGGCCTTGGTCCTTGGATCCTCCATGGTCGTCTCGGTTGTACACGAGTGTATGCAAGGTCCATGCATGAGGTAGTAGCCATGTCTCACATGTGGAAAGTGGCAGTTCGAAGAGAGTGAGTTCACCTTGTGCCCTATGGCGTATAGTGAGGTCTCGTCATATGTCCTCTTGGGGCTTGGAGAGTAGTTGGAGTGTACATGGGGATGAGCGTGGTATGCTCGCATCATCTCCCCTCCTTGGGAAATGTCCGACCTCGGATCGTGATCCTCATCACCATGGAAGCGGTTGTCGTGTAGACGGACTTGTAGTTGGACGAAGTTGAAGACATGGCGCAATCCAAGTAGTCAAGGTGTCGCGGAGTGATAGACATGCAAAAGAGCAAACACAAGCAACACTCGGAAATACAAAAGTTAGCGCACGCAAAGTGTCCATCATGTAAGAATGAGTCCGTGCGACAATATAGTTCATGACAAAGCGCATGAAGCTTATCAAAATGATCTAGAATGGTATGCAAAGCATTCATGGGAACAAATGCAATCATTATGCACACAATTGTGTTATGAGTATGGGCAATGCAACCACGGTGCAATATGATGTCATAATGGGATGGTGCATCAAAAGCATGAACATAGCAATGGATGCTCAATATGTGAATGTCATCATGCAATTGATGGTAGGCAATGTGATCATTATGTATGAATATGCCATCAAGAAAGATCACAACAAATTTGCTAAGAAGTGAACAAGCTCAAATATCATGGATGACATGGGAATACAAGATGCAACAAGGCAATCATAATGTGTGTCAATCCATGCATAGGGTGCAAACTTGTGGTGAGAATGATATATCCATTGAGCATGACATGTATGAGCACAATCAACAAATATGGAGATGGTGGTGTACCAATGCTCGATGTCGTGGCATGAGTGGAATTCGAAGGTGCATCCCATAAGTCGGCGCTCCTCAAAGTAAAGGTCCATAGAGCCAATCTCCAATGTCGATCCTCCATCCAATAGATGTATCATGTGGACAATAAGAAGGAAACAACAATGAAAGAATGACCCATCAATATGCAAACTTGAGGATGGCTCAAAAGAAGGAGTTCACCTTTATGAGGATGTCGAAAATGTTGGTGTCGCACATCATGTATGCCTTCACATAACCAATATGTCTCATGCGGTAATGCCTTGTGAATCCTTCAAAGCGAAAGAACATGACAAACACTCGGAAAAACAAATGAGGTTAGCGGAAGTGCAAAACCTATCATTAGGTGGTAAGATACCCAACAAGTGTATGCATCATGCTCATCATAAGAAAGTACAAGGGAGCATTTCATAGTATGGAGGCATATGATGCGAGAACAACCAAATACAATAGGCTCAAGTAAACAAGCATGCATCACAAGTGAAGTGTCCAAGTCTCCAAGATCATGAAGCATAGAGGCAACTATAGGAGGCAGCGACAATAAACAAGATATATCATGTGAGAGGCATGAACATATATGTCATCAACCCAAGAAAGCAAGTGATAGAGGAACATGGGTGATGCAACATAGTAAGAAATCATAGCGATCAAGTCAAGCAAGCTAGTAGTGCGAAGATGCAACGTACTAGAAGGGATCATGGTAAGCATGTCATGTGTGCAAATAGTGGGCATGAATAATTCACATGTCATAGCACAAGCATGAAAGCAAGATATGAGCAAAATAGCATCAATAGCATGGGGCACATGATAAACATGGCAATAACAACAAGGATCTCCACCAAGCATGCAAATACACAGAAGTAGCATAATGATAAAACATGGGTAGATGCAAGCAAGGGTCACAAGTGCATGGCAAAGGCATAGAAGCAAGCATAACATGCAAAGTGAACGCGGTAAAATGAGCATAAGGTGGCAAGTGGTAAATAGCCCATAGCCATGTGAGAGCCAAGTAGAAGAGATGCGCGTAGTCCTTGCTTGAAGGGAGTGGTGGTAAGGATAGTCCACGGGATCCCAAAGCATCATTGCTCTCAAGAGCTCGTTTTAGTCAACTCATGGGATTGAGAAGTTGGCAGTATACATGAGTACCTACACAAAACAAAGACAAAGGAAAAAATTGTGTGTGCATGGTATATGTACACATCATCCATCATGATCGCACATGCATGTGTCGGTTAGCACAAAATATCAATGCTCAAATAAATGAGATCGTGATATAGAAACATGTCATCCATCATGATAGGTTTGTTATTTTGTATACATAATGGAGACTCAAAGGATGTAATGCATCATGAGCAATATCTAGAGCATTGTTATTCATGGAATGCATATGGTGCAAGCAATCATGGAAATCATGCAAAATATGGGATGAATCAAAATCTCCTAATATGCATGAGGAAACTATGGGGTCTCCTCATGAGCATTAATGGAAACATCACATGGAGAATATTGACAACATCAAAACAATGCATATTTGGTTCAATGTGATCATGGCATGACATAGTAGATGAATTGCATAAATCATGTAAAGGAAGCATGGCAATATCATCACAAGAGAAGCAAAGGCCAATGACCATCATCTAAGTCATCTATGCCATAAGTGCAAATGGGATTGATTTTAATGGGGCATGCATAGTTACTATGTTGAGATTGAAATGAGGCAATATGGGAGATCTCACTCATAGCATATGACAAGGTCAATGGATTATCAAACATAATGTGACCAATAGAATTTTCACATGATATCCTATGAAGCATAGCATCACAACTAGGCAACTCAACATGCTCATCATCATAATCATCATAAATAGGTAAGTCAAGGCATGAAGAAGTTTCACTAGCATGAAGCATGGTAATATGTGGGTCAACATCATGGGAGCAATCGATGGTAGAGAGTCCACTAGTGGGACAGAGAAGCACCATCACCTATGTTACCTTTGGGCGTCGCTCATGTGTTGTAGGTGAGGTGTTGAAGATCGTCTCGTTGTCATCTTTATCTTGATGGAACCATGTGGGGGTGTATCATCGTCCACCATGGCCATAAATCGTCTCAATGGAGGAATGGACTCGTCAAGGATAGGCATGTCGTCATGTAGGAGACCTAGCACCAAAGAAGAAAACACACTAGGAGTAGAGGTTAAGTCGTTAGAAATCATAGTGGCCTCATGTGCCGTGTCAACTACCTCACTCACTAAGTGTTGTGGCTCACTCACTCCCTCAAGGATGCTCTCACTCGTATGGTGGGTGGAGTCACTCAAATGGCGCTCAACCTCACATAGGATGTGTGGCATGCTCTCATGTGTGGGGCTAGTGGTGGTCACACTCATCCTCTCATAGGAAATGCTCTCAATGTCACGTATGGTGTAGTCACTCATGTCACTCATGTGGTGGTGGCTCTCCTCACATGACAATTGGGGCATCTCGACATATGTGGAGTGCGGAGATGTAGGTGCAAATGTCTCCATGCTGCGGTCGCGTAGCTTGACTCGGAGTATGAGTCAATGTGGGCGTCGTCTTCATTTTGTTGAAGAGGTTCGCTCGTCGCCGTGGTCGAAGGGATGGCCCTTGCTCGACCGTCTTGTCACCGTCTTGGTGTTGGAGGCCCATATGATGTGGCACCTCATGGCTCGTCTCCATGACGAAGGGAGTTTCCCATGCTCGGCCATCTTCCTTGAGGGCTTCCGAAGATGGAAGGGTCGCCCTCGCTTCGTGGTGGTTGCCTTGGACTTGATGAAGTCGATGTGGCGTACCCGTGGGGCGTGGCGAAGATGCCATCGTCAAAAGCGAAGATGCCTTGAGAACACTTGGCGAAGATGCGAAGTGGTTGATGTAGCCGTATAGCGCCGTCTTGGTGGTGCTTTCGTCTCGCGGTCTTCTCTTGTGCTTATGAAGCTTCGACTTGGCATGAAGTAGGGCTTGTTGGGACTCATGCATTTAGCGCTTGTGGAGCATCTTCATGATGATGATGTCGTTGTCGTGCTTGAGCTCGTAGTAGATGTCGTTAAATGGTAAATCGTGCACATGATGCTTGGAGGTGACTTGCCCTTCATGGCGATGTTGATCACGAATGTGATGGTGGTCGCCATGTAGATGTGGGCGAGGGCGATTTGCTTGCATCGGCAGGCGCTCGAAGACTTGTGGCAAAGCGTCGCCGCCTTGAAGATGACGAAGGGAAGAAGACTTGATCAAGGCCGAATCTCCTCCATCCTTGCATCTTGCTCCTCTTTATGTCGGCAAGCTTCTTGTCGATAGTCCCTTCTCCTTGCTTGGAGTGATGAATGTTGATGGAGATGTTCTCGATGCGCTCTCGCAATCTTGATTGTGTGCCTTGCACTTGTCGTTGTAGATCGAAGAGGCGCTTTGGTGATGTAGTTGTTCACGCCGTCGTTGTTGTCGAAGACCGGAGATGAAATGCCTTGCCTATCCATCACAAGACTCGAGCAAATATGAGTGGGAGAAAGAAGAACTTATACCAATGTACCTTGACCGATGTTGACAATGAATCAAGTTCACTCAAATCACGGACAATGAAATAGCACTATTGGTACCAATCCTTGTCGGTTCTCACACCTACACAAGTAAAGCTTATGGAGGAGCTCGGTGAGGATAGTGGCACAAAATTTAATGCAAAATGTTAGCAAGAGTCAATAATGTTGAAAGAGATTCACAAATTCATAAGTGAAACAAATGGACCAATAGCAAAGAATGGCACACGAAACACACACGGATAGATAAATGGGGTCGTGCAACCAAGGAATGAGCACAAAATGTGGAATCCACGGAAAAGCTTCGTGTTGCACAACTCAAAGAGGCAGCTATACGATTGCTCAATAGGCGGATCGACACTTGTGCACAACCTATAAGATGCAAAATGGATAAACTTCTATCCCAAATATGCTATGTATGTATGGTTCGGTGTTTCTCTCAAGATGATCCAAGATGATCGGATATGACAATCTTATATGCAATGTTGTTTGATGCTATGGCAGTTGCTTACAAGCTTTTTGCTCTCTTTCTTTCTTTGCTTAAAAGCTTATTCTCTTTTTTTGGCCACTTTGCACAATGCACAAATCAAGATTGCTATTGTGTATGTCACGGGAACAAACTTGTGACACAAGATATGATAGCAATATATGCACCACGATGATATGGTATGTATGCTATGGGAAGTATGATCACTAATGTGCACAAATAACGTTGCGGCAATACTCAAATGGCTAGTCTCGATAGGCAAATAGCATAAAATGGGCTAGGGGTTAACAATGCAATAGCAAGGGAATATACAAGGAGGGATACCACGATACCAATATGATATGGAGGTTACCGTCCTTGGCGATGATGAGTGGCGGTGTTCTTGATGTAGATACCAAGATGATGGAGACTTGTCCTAAGTGGCGAAACACCTTAGGAAGCGGAAAAACCATGAACTCAAAATCTTAAGCGTCAAATGTCAAAATGGTGGTAGCGGGAATGCGGTGGTGGTTTGCACTTGGCAATGCGGAAGTGGAATGATGGGCTATACTGCGTGTCGGAGTTGAAGTTGCCGTCCTAAGTAGCGAAACACCTTAGGAGACACAAGCCACAACTCGAAAAAGCTCAATCAACTATTGGGTTAAGTTGGGTTGTCGGAAGTGTATGGTGGGCAAGGTTATGTGGAAGTGGTGGTGGTGGTTGATGAAGAAGCAATCGTCCTAAGTAGCGAAACACCTTAGGAGACTCGAATCACTACTCAAGCAACCACTAATGCTATGGGGAACAAATTGGTTGGGTTGCGGAAGTCGGTGGTGGTTACTGCGGAGGATGTGGCGGAAGCCCTAGGCAAAAGATGCCAAAGTTCACAAAATTTGATAGAGTCAAATGGTGATGGTAGTATTTTTATGGGAAGGGGATGTCAATAGCTTCAAAGCAGCTAAAAACGTCAAATCGGGACTCGGATGAATTAGTTATGGGCAAAGCGGTGAAACTTCGGAAAGCTGAAACTGGGTAGGGCGGTAGTACCGCTCGGGAGGCATGGTAGTACGCTAAATATGATAATACCGCTTGGAGCAGTGATAGTACCGCTCGTGTGGAGTTTTCACAAAATCTGGCTTTGGGAGGCGGTAGTGCGCTTGGAGGTGCTAAGCGGTAGTACCGCTTGGAAGAAGCGATAGTACCCGCTCGTGTCGGGATTTTCGCAAATCCGGATAGAGGTAGCGATTTTGGGGCGGAAATGGATGGTTTCAAGGTCAAAATTGGAGAGATTTCGTGGATGGAAAGTGGAAACTTGGGAAATGCTAGATCCACTCGAAACCAAGCAAATCCATGGATCAAAATCAACAAAACATCATCAAAACTAACAAATCACAAAAAAAAATTGGGGCTATTTTTGGTGGGGATTTTCGGATTTAGGGCGAAATCAACAAAATCAAGCTAGAAAAAGAGGGTAGGGGCTCCAAAAGCGTGATCAACGTGGCTCATGATACCATAGATGATGTGAGGCGGAACCCTCGTGGGCGATCTTTCACGTTGGAGTGGATCCTACGGGAATCACGAAGAACGGCGGAAGAACACGAGGAAATCACGGGGAGGAGCGAGGAAAACACTCAACCAACAAGAATCGGTCACACAAATGCTAGATCAAAGAACACAAAGGAGATACATGATTCAAGGTCAATAAGGGCGATACAAGCGGTAGCCGTTCTTCTCCGTGAGAGGTCTTGATGATGGTCTTCTCTGCAAAGGAGGTCTTGAATCAAGGTGGATCTTCTCCGAAGAGGGCGCGGTCTCTCGTGGAGTAGATCCGGTATGGATAATGACTCTATCTAATGAGCTAAATCAACGCTAACCTAACTAGGAGGAGGTGGAGGTATATATAGTGCTAAGCCACGAAGGGGTAAGTGAGGCGAAGGGGTACAGGCTCGGCCCAATACTGCTTGTGCAGACAGGTAGTAGTACCGGTCCTTGGGTAGTACCCGCTTGGTAGCATAATGATAGTACCGCTATGATGGTGGTAGTACCGCTCTGCAGACCGTTCGAACTCAGTTTGTCGGACTTTCTGGAAGTGGAGTGGATGTAGGCGGTAGTGCAGCTTGTGATGATAAGCGGTAGTGCCTGGCTGGGGCAGGCAGGTAGTACCGCTTGCTCCCGGCTTCTTCTTCCTTCTCCTCTTCCATGCTTGGCCTTGGTCCTTGGATCCTCCATGGTCGTCTCGGTTGTACACAGTGTATGCAAGGTCCATGCATGAGGTAGTAGCCATGTCTCACATGTGGAAAGTGGCAGTTGAAGAGGTGAGTTCACCTTGTGCCCTATAGGCGTATGGTGGGAGTCTCGTCATATGTCCTCTTGGGGCTTGGAGAGTAGTTGGAGTGTACATGGGGATGAACGTGGTATGCTCCGCATCACAAGTGCTCTTGCGCCAATGTGGTGACCACACATGCCTCCGTGTATCTCCGCCAACAGCTTACATCCATCTTCGGCAAATACACTTCAATTTCACTCCGTTGAGTCTTCTTACATGCAGGGATGTTGTCAACAAACTGGTACATACTTGACTGCCGGGCTACTTTTCCGCTTCTTCTTGCTCTTGGGAAGTTCTCACATGCAGAAGGAAATGGGCGATCTGCTTGTGCCCATGTTGGAGCACATGTGGCTCGACAACAAGGACTAAAGGCTCATCTATCACTCTTGGGACCATCAGCTTCTACGGCAGGACCTGCGGGTCCGCGGAGCTCGATGATCCCGTCAAGCTTCTTTGGAGCTAAGCTTGTCGGGGCGTTGCTTCAGCGATACAAACTGCATGGTTTGTCGGAGCAGACTGCTCCTCGGTGATATTTCGTTGGTTTAAGGGACCTTCTTGGCGGCTTGGAGAGCTCCGCCGGAAAGTAGTCATGGAAACCAATTTTCTCTTTTGCTTTGTCTGTTGATGGTGTCACGGTTGGCTGAGTCGGCTTGAGCACAAAATCCCTGGTTCCACGGGTAACTTAAGTCACGGCACATTTGGAGAGGCCATCAGCTATATCATTACATGCTCTTGGAGCGTGTTCCATTTGCGAGCCTTCAAAGTGCTCTTCAGCTTCCTCACTTCATCGGCGTACGCTTCCATCAGCGGACTCTGGTAATCTTTATTTACTTGGCGGATGACAAGTTGTGAGTCTCCACGACAATGAGCTTCTTAATCCCAAGGTCCACGCAATCCACGAGACCGGCAAGCAAGCCTTCATACTCTGCGGTATTATTTGTTGCTTGTTCCTTGGGAAAGTGCATTTGGACTATGTATTTGAGGTGTTCCCGGTGGGTGCGATGAGCAACCGCGCCGGCACGGTGCTGCAGCGAAGGCACCGTCAAAATACATCAGCCATTCTTTATTTGCTTCCTTGGCGGGGATGCTCGTCTCGGAATCTCTTCATCCTGCGTTGGCGTCCACTCGCTATGAATTCTGCCAATGCCTGCTCTGGATAGTTGAAGTGCTTTCAAACTTGAGACCAAAGCTTGCGGTTCGGTGCCCACTCAACAATCCTGCTGTTGCTACGGATTTTGCAAAATCCTCTTGATTGAAGCGGTGACAAGCTGTTATCTCATGTGCTTGGAAGTAATGGCGCAGCTTTCTACGAGGCCATGAGGAGGCGAAAAGCAGCTTTTGCAGTACCTCGATCTAGCCCCTGCAAAGAGGCCGACAAAATGGTAGGCTGCACCATCTTCTTCCGTATCTTGTGCAACCTCGCTGGTCCGTCCTTATCGGGACCAGAGCTTGGCAATGAACATCTTGCTTGTCGCTGAATCGCTTGCCTCGGTTGCCGGCTCATCATCTGCCTCCCTCTCCGCTACTAACGCAGCACTAACCACTTGATTGGTCGCCGCTATATACAGCAGCAACTTTTCTTGTGGCTTAAGTGCGACAAGTATTGGGCCGGAGGACGAATATCTCTTCAAGTCTGCGGCGCACCTCGCGCCGAGTCCATTTCATTGGACCTGCCTTTTCAAAATCTTGAAAAAGGGCGAGGCGGCGTTCAACAGATTTAGAGATGAACCTCTTGAGCAGCCACATAACCGGCAAACCTTGACATCCTTGGCGCTTTGGTGCTTGATCGCTCAATGGCCTTGATCTTGTCGGGATTGGCTTGATTCCCATTGAGATACAAAGAACCGAGAAGCTTGCGGAAGGGACTCCAAACCGCGCACTTCTCGGGGTTGAGCTTGAGGTTGATCTTGCGCGGGTTTGCAAGCGTCTCATCAAATCTTGAACTAAGGTTGCCTGTCTTTGCTTTTGACCACTATGTCATCCATGTAGCTTCTACATTTGGTGTACACGAGGTCCAAAAGCATCATGGACTACCCTTGCAAAGGTTGAACCGGCATTCTTCAAACGAAAGGCATCCGTATAAGCGATGCGTGCCACATGGTGTGATGAATGCGGTTTCTCTTCATCCTCTTACGCCATGAAGATCGATGATATCTGAATATGCATCAAGAAGAAGCGATCGCATCGGCCGTGGAGTCAACAATCTGGTCGATCGTGGCAAGAAGCGGGTCCTTAGGGCAAGCTTTATTAACATCGTGAAGTCAATACAAAGCCTCCATTTCCCATTAGCCTTGCGTACCACTACGGATTGGCCAGCCACGTGGGGTGGAGGACTCCTCGACAAGCCCTGCTGCTTCCAATTTCTTGATCTCCTCTGCTATGAACTCTTGGCGCTCCTTTTGTTTCCTAACTCTTTGCTTGGCGGGCGTGCGTGAGGACAGACAGCTAGGTGGTGCTCAATTACTTTCACAGGAGCGCGGGGATGTCGGATGGTTGCCATGCAAACACATCGACATTCGCCATGCGAAGCAACGAGCTTCGCCTTCCTATTTAGGATCAAGCGTGGCAGCGATGGTGAAAGTACCACCGGTGCCGTCCTCATAGCGGGCACCTTCTTGGTCTTTGGCGGAGCTGCCATCGTCTTGTTGCACTTGCGGTGGAGCTTGATGGTGCGTCCTCGGCGGTAGCGCAGCACTCCGAAGAGGTGCGCTTGCACGAGTGGGCAACAAAGCTCTTGCGGACCTAGTGGTCTTCTTCCCCGGGAGCTCAGTGATAAGTGGTTTATTATCTGTCGCTGCTGCTGCATCCGGTAGATCTTGTCGGCGCGAGATAAGTGCATCTTTCTTGTCGCCATGGACAGAAATGAGCCTTATCGGTCGGGCATCTTGAGTAGGTTGTAAGCATAATGAGGCGGCCATGAACTTGGCGAGTCTTGGGCGGCCAAGTATGCCATTGTAGGGCAATGGGAAATCGGCTGACGTCGAGCGTGACCCTCTCGGTTCTGAAGTTGAGCTCATTGCCGAATGTTACCGGCAATGCGATCTTCCCCTTGGGCTTGCTCCTTCTGGGTTGATTCCTTGGAAAGTACCAGTTTCTTGAGCTCATTGTCGGGATTTGAAGTGTTTGGAACCTTTGTAGAGAGAGATCAAATTCAGGCGGCCCGCCGTCAACCAACATCTTCGTGACCTTGAGGTTGCGGATGGTTGGTGAGACCAACATCGGCAAACATCCGACCGCGATGATGCGATCGGGGTGATCCTCAATGTCAAAGATGATGGGCGTCTTGGACCACTTGAGAGGTTTGCGTGACTTTATGGGCCAGTTCTGCTGCATTGACCTCACGCATCCATTGCTTGAGTTGGCGGTGCGAGGTATGCGAGGCGCACCACCATCGGCATAAAGGACCTCTGTTGCCTTTTGAAACTCATGCTCATCAGTCTCATCGTCCTCATCGTCCTCGTCATCTTCATCTTCATCTTCTTCCTTGTCGCGGCCCACGGGAAGTCTGTCTCCTTGGCGCTTGGCCTGCATGGCGTCCTCCGGCGGGTCTCTTCTTACTTATCGCACTTTGCACCTTCTTGGGCTTTCTCCTTGTCTCGCCGCTTTCGTATTCAGCTTTTTGTAGCTCAACAAGCTGCTCGACTTTCTTGCAGCTCTGGAGATCGTGGCCCTTAGTGCGGTGGATTTATAATCTTGCTTGTTGGAGCCGCCCGGGCTTGTGGTAACCGCCACGACTTGGCGGTCGGCGTCAGCGGCAACCTCCTTGCGGAGCCACGGCCTTGGCAGTTGGCGGCACCATCCTTGCGGACTGCTTTCGACAACTAGTACTTCTTGGTTTTCTTCCTCCTGTTGTTCCGCCGCGGCTATTCCTTGCAGGCGATCCCCCTCTTGTCGGACTCTGCTCCCACATTCTCTCATGGGGTCTTCTTCCTTCTTCAGTAGCGTGCACATTTGCCGGCCAGGCGTAGGCTCGTGGCGTCTTTCACTTTGCACATAGCCATCTCCTCCCTCATCCTGCGATTGCGTACATTACGATGGAATGCTTTGATCCAACTTGGCGGGGTGGGCGTGCAGGATGTTGTAGTGCACTCATTGAATCTCTGGATGAATTTGCGCGAGACTCCCCCTCCTTCTGGGCAAGCAGGTGGAATCACTCTCACAGCCATGAGGCTTGTGGGCGCTGTGAAAGGCGCCAACAAACTGGTGGCACAAATCTGCCAAGAAGAAATAGAGCCATCCGGCAAGTGCATGAGCCAAGATCGGCGTTTGGCTTGAGCACCAGGGGAAGTGGTTGGCGAGGATCTTGTCGTCTCGTCCCCCGCAGCTTGCACAGCGATGGTGTAGATGCTAAGGAACTCGATGGGTGTGTCCTGCGTCGTACTTCTCGGCACGTCTGGTTTGAAATTTTCTTGTCGGGACCACGGACTTGCCGCAGCTCACGAGTGAGCAGAGGGCAACCCGCGTCTGACAAGTCGCTGGTTCCCTGGCGCATGCATATCGACAGTGGGCCAGCGCGTTGGTCGGATTGTGGCGCTTCTCTTGGCGCTTCGTCTGGGTTCGGCGTCCTCTTCTTACCGTTCGAAGAACTTGGCGCTGGTCGCGGCGAGCTCGCGGATCCGGCGATCTTTGTGGAGTCGGTCGAGGTAGATCCGGCGAGTCGGCGATCTTGGCCCGGGAAGGAGTGTCGGATGGTGCACCCCGCAAGTCTCGTCGCCATCGGCTCGCGTCTTGTCGCCTCGCCAGCGATTCTGGCGCTTCGGTTGCCTTGAGGACATCACCGTTAGCAAAGCGATGAGACTCTGGTGTGGCCCTCCACTCGTCGACCTTATCGGCCGTCGGAGGTAATCTAGTAATGGCGAGCTCGCCAAGGCTTCCGCTGGTGTGGTTGGCGGCAAGGCGTGCGGGCGAAGAAGCAGGATATGCTCGGACTCTAACCAAGTTAGGAGGAGCAGCATCCTTGGCGACCGTACCCCACTCGTGCCGGCATCTTTGAGGTGCATGCGGGTCTCGAGCCTCGGGATCCTCCAGCAGCCTTGATCCAAAGATGCGTATGGTGCCTTGGTATCATGGCTTGTCTGTCCCGTGCCTCCTGCGATGGGCCGGTGCGATTCGGACGCGCGGCGCCCGCGCCCGTGTTGTCCTTGGACTGGCGGCATCGTGGGCTCTCTCGGCGCCGGTCCCTCGCGGCGTTTCCCCACCACTGGCAGCTCCGGTGGTGGTGGGTTCAACAGCGCCGCAGCTCGGCTGCCGAAGGCTTCTTCTTGGCGCCATGTCGTGAAGCGTTGATGGAGTTGCTAGTGCGACCGCGGACCGGGTTCACACAGCCTCGACTTCCCCCTACAGCGGCGCCAAAGATGTCGGGGAAGAGCTGATCGTGCCCCGAGCACCCTCGGGACACTGGGTCCCTTTGTGGATTCGGAAGAGGCGGAGATTGTGCAAAAGCGGGTCGGCGTGCGCCGAGAGGTTTACCCAACCGGAGCTCTCGGAGATAATACTCCTCTTGCTGCTTTGTGGATTCTCTTCTCTTCTTGTTAGGGAGCAATGCGGGCTACAAACCTAGCCTGAATGTGATGAACTAAGCTGGAGCTGGACGAAACCAGCGAACCCCTCTCGTTGCCCTCGGGCCTCCTTTTATAGGCACAAGGGGTTACGACATATAGCAAGTAGACAAGGGTAAGATAGTAAAACCTAGGTTGGTACACGCTTTATACGGTGTCGATAATCTATACCTAACTCGGTGACAAGGGACAAGAGTCATCAATGCCGTCTCGATCGCCCGACGATTATGAGAGGACCGTCAAGTGCACCCCATCTGCCATGATGGTAGCTTGTCGGCGCTGCTTGTCGCTACTCTCCGTTGGCTGCTGGCTCGTCGACGCAGCGTACATGGAAGAGCCCGTGGTGACACGTTGGCGGGTGAGCTGGGCGGAGATGAAGATAGGTCGCCCGCCCGGCAAGCACCTTGCATGGCGAGGAACTTGTGGCGCTTGGGGTTCAGCGCCGCCAAGCCTTCCGGCAAGCTCCTCTTGCGGGGCCTTGTTCACTTAGCATACTGAGTGGCCTTCCGGCAAGCTCCTCTTGCGGGGTCTTCTTCTTTGTTCTTGAATGGCTCCAAGGGAGCTCTTTGAGGATCTTAGCGGCCATCAAGCCCGGCCCGGCCGTGGGGCGCTGCAACTGTCCGTGCACGAGTTCGGGGTACTAGGGTACCCCTACTCTAGTACACCGACAATCAAGTATGACAATCTTAATGTTTTATGATGCTATGGTTCTTGCTCATAAGCTCTTTGCTTATCTTTCTCTCTTTGCTTAAAAGCTTGATTGGCTCTTTCTCTTTGGAGCTCTTTTCTCATGCAAAACTTCACGAACCAAGATAGCAATTGTGTATGCTATGACAACTTTGTGACAAACAAGTTGATGCTAAGATATGCACCACTTTGGTATGGTATGTATGCTATGGAGTATGATCACTAATGTGCACAAGTCACGTTGCGGCAATACTCAATGGCTAGTCTCGATGGGTAAGCAAGCGCAAAGATGGGCTATGATGGTTATCAATGCAATTGCAAGTAATGACAAAGGTGTAAGCGATGTTACCGTCCTTGGCGAAGATGGCGGTGGTGATGTTGATGTTGAACCGTACCTAGATAGCGAAACACAAAGGATCGGAAAACCCCAACTCAAATTCTCAAGGCAAAAGTTGGCAACATTGTCGAATTGGTAGTGGAAAAGGCTATGGTGGTGTTATGCGGAAGTGGTGTAGGTAAGTGATAGAAGCAAAGGTGTCCCGATGTTTCGATGAGATGGTGGCTATCGTTTACGTAGGAATCGACCTTGACGATCCGACTACATACGTGCGAGGCGTCGGCGCCTTAGCAATCGCTAAACCAACTTCGAGGGTTATTGACCCGCGCGAACACGATCAACGACCACGAGGGCTGTTTCCTGCGAGCAAGCGAAGAACAAGCAAGAAACTAAGATTGCAATCTGGATATTGCGAATATAAGAGGAAAGCTTTATTAATAAAGATGGGGTTTGTGGCCTTGGTGTTGGTTGTTGAACACAAGCGAAATCTGTGAAGTTGCTGCTATGGCGAACTTTTGATCTAAACAAAACCCAAGGTCTAAGCGGTGCCCTAAGGGCTGTATATATGGAGGAAGAGGAAATTTCGTGGCCCTTGGTGGAGGGTCGAAATCGACCCTATCTCTTGTTCCCCACACATCTGGACTCTAAAAATAGCCTATACTTGTGTATTTCGAAATTACAAGGGCTGGCCCACTAATAAGGTGTGTTAGCACCTAGAATAGCCTTGGGACAACATTTAGGAAGTAGCATCTTGTATATTTCGTCCAAGGCTTCATGCACCCATTATGGTGGCTTCAAAGTCCTGAAATCATCACTTGTAACTCCGTTCTTGTTCCCCTTAGCATGGCATTATCTCCATGCTTGTTCTTGCTCAATGTCCATCCTTCTCCAAGCTAGGGCCTTCATTTGTAAGCAAAACAAATGTATCCAATTTAAGCAGCATCATATTCTCATGAACATTAGAATCATTACCAAGCGAAAGTACACGATAATTTAATTGGCGTCTGTGAGCTCTAGTAATTGGTCCGGTATATGTAGCAGTAGGGGCTGTGGGTGTAACAATGGTATTGATGTCCTCATCATCCTCCTTCTTGAAATGAAGTCGTCCTCGTGAGCTCATCTTCCTCACCCAAATAAGGCTTCAAATCTGCAATGTTAAAAGTGGGACTAACCCCAAAATCTGCGAGGCAGCTCAAGTTTATATGCATTATCATTTATTTTCTCTAACACCTTAAATGGACCATCAGCACGTGGCATTAGCTTAGATTTGCGCAAATTAGAAAACCTATCCTTACATAAATGTAACCAAACAAGATCTCCGGTGCAAAGACAACATGTTTTCTACCCTTATCTCCGACAAGTTTATATTTTGCATTCATCGCTCAATGTTTTCCTTAGTTATCTCATGCATTTTAAAATCAATTCATACGTTCTTTAGCATCAAAATTAACCTTCTCCGAAGATGGAAGAGGCAACAAATCAATAGGTGCCACGGTAGGAAGCCATACACAATTTCGAAAGGGCACATCTTAGTAGTAGAATGCAATGAGCGATTATAAGCAAATTCAATATGAGGCAAGCATTCTTCCCACATTTTCTTATTATTCTTCAAAACAGCCCTAAGCATAGTAGACAATGTTCTATTGACTACTTGGTTTATCCATCGGTTTGGGGTGACAAGTAGTACTAAAAGCAGTTTAGTCCCCAACTTAGCCCATAAGCATCTCCAAAAGTGGCTAAGAAATTTAGTATCACGATCTGAAACAATAGTATTTGGCACACCATGCAAGCGAATAATTTCACGAAAGAACAAATCAGCAACATTAACAGCATCATCACTTTTATGACATGGTATAAAGTGTGCCATTTTTGAGAATCTATCCACGACAACAAATATGCTATCCCTCCCCTTCTTTGTTCGAGGTAAACCTAAAACAAAGTCCATAGATATATCCTCCCAAGGAACACTAAGCACAGGCAAAGCATATATAAACCATGAGGATTGAGTCGTGACTTAGCTTTTTGACATGTAGTGCAGCGAGCAACAAAGCGCTCAACATCCGTCTCATCTTTGGCCAAAAGAAATGTGTAGCAAGTATATCCTCCGTCTTCTTGAAGCCAAAGTGTCCCATTAATCCTCCTCCATCGCCTCCTGCAACAACAAAAGGCGAACAGAGCTAGCAGGAATGCATAGCTTGTGAGCACGGAACCTAAAACCATTATTAATAACGAACTTGTTCCATGTTCTTCCTTCTTTACAATTCTGCATTACATCTTTAAAATCAGCATCATGCACATATTGATCTTTGATGGTCTCCAAACCAAATATTTTGAAGTCAAGTTGTGAAAGCATAGTATAGCTGACGAGACAAAGCATCACAATAACATTTTCTTTACCCTTCTTGTGTTTAATGACATAAGGAAACTCTCAATGAATTCAACCCATTTAGCATGTCTCGATTCAGTTTAGCTTGACTTTTAATATGTTTCAAAGATTCATGATCAGAATGTATAACAAATTCTTTGGGCCATAAATAATGTTGCCATGTCTCTAAAGTCGAACAGAGCATATAATTCTTTGTCATAAGTAGAATAGTTCAGACTAGACCCACTCAATTTTTAGAAAAGTATGCAACAGGTTTGCCATCTTGTAATAACACACCTCTAATCCAATTCCACTAGCATCACATTCAAGCTCAAAAGTCTTATTAAAGTCGAGGAAGTTGGAGTAAAGGGCATGTGTCAACTTATCTTTCAATACCGTGAAGGCTTCTTCACATGCGGTACCCCAAACAAAAGGCACATCCTTCTTTGTAAGCTCATTGAGAGGTGCAACAATGGTGCTAAAGTCTCTCACAAAGCGCCTATAGAAACCAGCGAGTCCAAGAAAACTCCTCACTTGTGTGACCGTTTTGGGCTGCGGCCAACTCTCAATAGCTTCAATCTTGGCTTTATCAACTTCAATTCCTGTGGTGTAACAACATAGCCAAGAAAAGATACTCGGTCGGTGCAAAGGTGCACTTCCCAAGGTTACCAAACAAGCGTGCATCACGTAGAGCATTAAAAACAACGCGTAAATGTTCCAAATGTTCTTCCAAAGATTTGCTATAAATCAGTATATCATCAAAATAGACTACCACAAATCGTCCAATGAAAGCACGTAAAACTTCGTTCATTAGTCTCATGAAAGTACTAGGTGCATTAGTTAACCCAAAAGGCATGACTAACCACTCATATAAACCAAACTTAGTTTTAAATGCTGTCTTCCATTCATCTCCCAATTTCATACGAATTTGATGGTATCCACTCATAAATCAACTTTGAGAATATTGTAGAGCCACTCAATTCATCAAGCATATCATCTAGCCTAGGAATAGGATGGCGATAACGAATAGTAATATTATTAATGCCTCTACAATCAACACACATCTGTGACGTACCATCCTTTTTAGGCACTAGTATAATAGGAACAGCACAAGGACTAAGAGATTGGCGTATATAACCTTTGTCGAGCAGCTCCATGTTGCGCATAATCTCCTCGTCTCCTCTGGATTTATGCGGTATGGTGCGGTTGGGTAGCGATGCGGGAATTAAGTCAATTTGATGCTCAATCCCTCGAATAGGTGGTAATCCGGTGGCACGTCTTGTGGGAAGGCGTCGGCGAACTCTGCAAAATGTTAGTGACAGCGAGGGGGCAAAGAAGGAAAACACGTCCTCGAATGAAAATAATGCCTCTTTGCACACAAAAGCATAGCAAACAGATTTGCTAGAATCTAGCTCATCAATATCAGATTTGGTGGCAAGTAAACATGCACTTTTCAGTTTAATTTCAGAAGCAACATTAGATGGTTTATTATTAGGCTTCATTTGTTGCTCAAATTCTTTTACCACAATCTGATTTTCACTCTTATTTTCTCCTGTTTTGCTTTATTAGCTCTATTAATATCATCTTTCAAAATGGAATCAGAGTCATAGGAAGCAAAGTAATATTTTTATCCTTGTGAACAAGAGTATCTTGATTGTTTCTACCATGGTGTACAAAATTTTATCAAATTGCCATGGTCTACCAAGTAATAAGGAACATGCTTGCATAGGTACCACATCACAATCATCATAATCAGCATATGTAGAGATACTAAAATACACACGAGCGATGCGTGTTACCTTAACCTTGCGCTGTTGTTGAACCATTGGATGTAGTAAGGATGTGGATGTGGTCTTGTGGTGAGAAAGCTTCTCCACCATATCCATGCTAGCCAAGTTGTTGCAGCTCCCTCCATCTATGATGGCCGAATAGAGCGTTCCTTCACAACTCCTTTGTATGGAACAAGTTATGCCTCTGATTTTGCTCAGCTTGTGTAACCTGCACACTCAAAACACGTTGAGCAACTAAACATTCATACTGTCGGCATCTTGACAGCCATGTATTGCGTCTCATGATCAGAATCATCTCCACCGTGTTCTTCTTGTGTAATAAGAGCCAAAGTCTCTTCATCATAGTCACTAAGCGGACTCATACCCACCATCCTCGTAGCAATCATCACACGCTGAGATTGGCATTCTCTCATAAAATGTCCTCTTCCCTTACAACGACGACAAATAATATCACTTGTGTGCCTGTTGGCGACATGGAAGAAGAAGAGCTCTGTGTAGGCCAGCAGGTGTGCTCTTGGCGGATAGTGGTGGTTGTGCCTGCTTTCTTGTCTCACGGTTGGAGGTGGCAGCCGGCGGAGGTGCGGTGTAGTAGAGCGTGTGGAAGTAGATGATGCCGTGTTGTCCATGATGAAGGTCGACCTGCGAGAAAAGTTAGTTCGCGCCAGCGCTGTCGATCCTGCACTTCACGTTCAGCTTTACAAGCAAGATGGAATAATCGAGTGATATTAGTATAATCCTTGTAGTCTAGAATGGTCTGAATCTCTCTATTTAATCCACCAGAGAAAGCGAGCAAGCATAGCTTCATTCTCCTCAACAATACCACATCTAATCAAGCCGGTTTGTAATTCACGATAATATTCTTCTACGAATTTTTCCTTGTCTTAAACACTGCAATTTTGAAGTAATTCACGCTGATCATGGTGGAACCAGCGATGCGCATAGCAGTTTTCAAAGCAGCCCAAGTAGCTGGAGCAGGATATAATCTACAATGTTCAGACCACCAAACACATGCAAAGCTAGTGAAAGCACAAACAGCGGCGAGGAACCGTCTCTCCTCGGGATATTGTAAACATGTAAATCATTATTCAGTTTCTAACTCCCAAGTAAGATATATATCAGGAACATATCTACCCTCAAATGGTGGAATATTCAATTTCAGTTTAGGGAGATGGTCATGATCTCGTACTGAGGGAGCCTAACATTGCCATTATTTGCATGTGGGCGACACGGTGGTTGTGGTGCTGGTGGTTGCGTGGTTACGATGTTGATCAACCTCATCCTCGTAATCTCCCATAATCATCCTCCCCCACATCAGCAGAGGAGCCATAGAAGTATCAACAGCCTGACACCGGCAACTTGGCGGTGAAGAGGACACGGCTCGCTTCGGCGAAGGGCTGCCAGCGACATGGAGGTAGTCGTTGTTGTTGTTGTAGAGTGCGTGAGGTGCAGCCGGTGGTGGTGGTGGTAGGCAGCGAGCAATTCATTAAACATGTTATCGAGCTTTGTTTGACGCCTTCTCAATGCCATCTATCTTCTCCATGGCCTCTTCAAATCTATTTAGCACATCTTCCACCACCCACTCATCATTTGTTGAAACTTATCATGTAGCGCTTTGTTTGTCATGTTCTCCCGGTCGGTCTAAATCGACTTGTGATCCTGCCATGGTTAGCAGCAATAGAAACACACAAGAATATGATTGACGGACTACTAGGAAGTGGTGGTGGTGGTGTGGTGGACGATCACAAATCCGTCAAGCAAATCTCAAATTCTTACAGTTCTTACCCGGTGAGCGGCGGTGATCGGCAACCGATGTAGTCAAAACTCTCAAAGCTTGGATAGAAGCGATTACGGGGAGAGTCAAGCACCATGTCAAGAGTCCGTTTGGCAAGTGACACGTGCGACCTCTTCTTCACATACACAAAGGTGAATCTTCTCCTTTACACGTGCTCACTTGACCCCTTCGAGGATGGTATACTACTTGACACTTCCCCCTATGCATGCCTAGGTACCAAGGAGACCCTCTCGGACATGCTCGGAAGGATGGACAAGTCCCCAAGTACAAGGATGAAGGAACTCGATGAGAGGAACCGGAGAAGTCTGCAGAGCCCGGACATCCGGCGTCAGCCCGGACATCCGGCCCGTCCAGCAAGCCCGGACATCCGGCCAGGACCCCGGACATCCGGCCCCTGGAGGCACCAACACAGCCGCCGCAACTCAGCCACGAAAGCTACAGGGCCCGGACATCCGGCCCCCAGGCCCCGGACATCCGGCTCTTCACGATGCCCCGGAAATCCGGCCCCCCAGCCCGGAAATCCGGCCTCACCCGCACCCGAATCGGCAGAACCAGCCCCGCCAGCCCGGACATCCGGCCCCCCTAGCCCGGACATCCGGCGTCTCGGGAAAGCCCGGACATCCGGACATCCGGCCTCCCCTGCCTGCGCGCAGTGCATCCGGGACTTGTCCCTTGTACCCCTTCGCCCCCAAGACTATATATACATCATCCCCTTCCTCTTTTTAGGGTTAGCGTTGATTTAGCTCATAGATAGAGCTTCGCTCATCCACATCGGATCTACTCCACGAGAGAGACCGAGGCCCCTCTTCGGAGAAGATCCACCTTGGATTCAAGACCTCCCTTTGTGGAGAAGACCATCATCAAGACCTCCTCACGGAGCAGAACGGCTACCGTTTGTATCGTCCTTTGTTGACCTTGAATCATGTATCTCCCTTTGTGGTCTTTATCTAGCATTTGTGTGACCGATTCCTTGTTGGTTGAGTGTTTTCCCTCGTTCCTCCCCGTGATTTCCTCGTGTTCTTCCGCTCGTTCTTCGTGATTCCCCCGTAGGATCCGCTCCAACGTGAAAGATCGCCCACGTAGGGTTCCGCCCTACATCATCTATGGATCAGAGCTTAGGTTGATCACGTTTTTGGAGCCCCTACCCCTCTTTTTCTAGCTTGATTTTGTTGATTTCGTCCTAAATCCGAAAATCCCCACCAAAAATAGCCCCAAATTTTTTTGTGATTTGTTAGTTTTGATGATGTTTTGTTGATTTTGATCCGTGTATTTGCTTGGTTTCAAGTGGATCTAGCATTCCCCCAAGTTTCCCCATCTTTCCTCCACGAAATCCATCAAATTTTGCCCCCGAAATCATCAATTTCCGCCCCCAATTTGAAAATTTTTGCCCCAAACGAGATCTGGAATCGTCGGGCCGGACATCCGGGCCTCAGGCCGGACATCCGGGCCATCCGCGGACATCCGGCCCTAAGCGGACATCCGGGCCTGGAGCACCAAATCTGCTCGGTTCGGACATACACCCCGGAATCCGGCCCGAGCCCCGGATATCCGGCCCCTGTGATTTCTGTTTTTTCCGTTTCACCGTTTCGGCCATAACTAATTCATCCGGAGTCCGATTTTGACGTTCTTTAGCTCGTTTTGAAGCTATTGACATCCCCCTTCCCATAAAAATACATCACCATTTGACTCCATCAAATTTTGTGAACTTTGGCATCTTTGCCTAGGGCTTCCGCCACATCCTCCGCATAACCACCACCGACTTTCGCAACCTAACCAATTTTGTTCCCCTTTGCATTTGAGGTTGTTTGAGTTGTGATTCGAGTCTCCTAATGATGTAGGGCGGAACCCTATGTTGACGATCTTTCACGCTTGGAGAGAATCCCTACGAGGAACACGAAGAACGAGCGGAAGAACACGAGGGAAAACACGGGGAAAACGAGGGAGAGGTCACTCAACCGACAAGAAACCAATTACACAAGTGCTAGATTATCGAATACATAGAGTGGCACAAGATTCAAGGACAACAAAGGTAAGGATACAAGGGTAGCCGTTCTTCTCCGCGAGGAGGTCTTGAGGGGTCCACCCTAGGAGGGGGTCTTGAATCCGCTTGGGGGATCTTCTCCGTAGAGGTCCTGATCTGATGAGGACATGACTACCTTGGATGAGACCAAAAATATTGCATACATGCATATTTCTCAGGTGATTTCTAGTGCAAACTATTCAATAATATATTTATGTTATCCAGAACAAAAATACTTCATCCATACTTGCAATATTCAGATTGCTTAATCATATTCTTGCTTGTTCTTCGATTGCTTGCAGGAATAGACCTTTGTGGTCAGGTTGATCGTGCTCCAGCATGGTCAATAACCTCTCGGAGTTGGTTTAGCGATTGCTAAGGCGCAACGTCGTGAACGTTTGTAGTCGGATCGTCAAAGTCGTCTCCACCAAATCGATAGTTATCATCTCATCGAAAGATCGGGACACCCTCGCCTCTATCAAGTGGTATCAGTTTTCAGGTTGCTCGGTGAGAATTTCCAATTATCCCTAGATTAGATTTATTTTCTTACCTATTGTCCAAGAAAAAGGCACACAAAAAAAGTTAGATCTATTCATCCTTTGTCCAAGCCAGTCTGAGCCTTTGCAATTTTCTTTAAATTGTTTGCATTATTGAATTATCGGTTGCATCGTCGTGTCGAGTTGCTGGTCTTAGTGTCTAGTTCGTTTAGAGTTCCGAGTTCTGTTCACATTAGTCACGCCGCCGCTGCATCGTTATCCCTTCCGTTGATCACCATCCATCCATCAATTTCCACCACGTGCTACCCACCGTTCATTGTCATAACCATAGTTGAGATCGTTCACATCTTCGCTTTGATCCAATCTGCATCTTATCCAGTTTGTCTTGGAAAGAGGGAAAAAAAGAGAGAAAAAGGAAAAAAGAAAAGAGAGAGAAGAAAAAAAAAGCGTGAGAAAAAAAAGAGAGGAAAAAAACCGGATCTATCTAGAATCAATCTCGTACCTGAATTCGGATTGGAATCTGTTTTGCGCACTGTTCAGTAAAACAGGTGTATCTTCCTCATACGAAGTCCGTTTTGACTCCGTGAGTACTCAAATTAAAGCTAGAGACGAGGCGCATCTAAATAGTTGCAGAAGCTAGTTCAATATTTGACACCTCAAAATCGGCTTCTAAATAGGTGTTTTTGCCCTCTGAAGTTCGTGAACACAGCTTGTTCCAATTTTTCAGGCCAGTTTTAGAATTCTTTGACTCCTCATATCAACTCGGAATTGAGTGATTCTTTTTGCATCGGAAAGCTTGAGTTAGTAGCATTCTTTGAAAGAATTTATCAGAAAATTGGCTCAAACTTTTCAAGAGGAAAGCTGGAGAGAGAGTTGTTGTATGTCCTGCTTGGCAGTTGTTTTTCATCATTATCTTCACTGCCGTTGTGATCTTCACTTATATCTTGCTGTCAAGAGCTACTTAGTATCCTTCATTGATGCTAGTTGTGCTATGCCGTGACCTCATTAGTGTTCTAGGCTCGCGTCTCTAGTCCGGTCTAGCCTAGGACCAGCACAGTACCGTCGTTGAGCGTTTATTCAACATTGCATCTTTGAATTGATTATTGCTAATCTTTTGCTACCATATATAGCCAACCCAGCTCCACATATTTCTACACGTGTATACGTCGCTCCCCTGGCAATCGCTTTACTCAATATTCGGAGTTACTTGACACCGCTGGTTGCCGATCACCGCCTGCTGCATGGTAAGAACTTGTAAGACATTGATATTTGCTTTACTGTGAGCGTTTTACCACCACATCCTAGTAGTTATAGGAACATTATTTTTGGATTTTGTTTCTTGTTCTACTAATCATGACAGGATCCAGTCAATTCATGGGCTTTGTCGATCGCGGGAGACATGCCACCACCTATGCAAATACCACAACCGTCACGAGAGGTGCACAAACATCCAAATGCACATGATCAGGTTCATGTTTCTATACCACCATTTAATGGCCGTTTTAGACCTCCTTTATATATTGAATGGGAGTTAGACATAAATAATATATTTGCTTCCCATAATTTTGATGAACGTAAAAAAGTTATGGTTGCGGTTGGTTCTTTCACTGGTTATGCTCTAGTTTGGTGGAGTGAATATTGTCGGTTACACCCTGATTATGTACCTAATACTTGGGATGATTTAAAACATGTCATGAGAGATAGATTAAATCGATGTTTATTATACTCGTGGCATGATTAAAAAACTGGAACATTTAAAACAAGGTAGTGACACGTAACAAAATATTATGATGATTTACAAACTACCTTGTTGCACTCATTTTTAGAAGAAAGTGAAGAAGATTTTATGGATAGATTTTGGGAGGATTAAACCATAATATTCAGGAGATACTAATTCATGAAGAGTGTTATCCTATGGACCATTTGTTTCGTCTTGCTTGCAAAGCTGAACAGGAAATAAAACGACGTGTTGCCCACAAGGAGAACAAGCACGGTGCACATTCAACTGTTGATACAGATGTTTATTCAACTACTAGGCGTACTATGACAACCACATCCGTTGTTGCGAGGACTACATCATCTCCACCATGTGACACATCACCATCGAGAGTGCTGCATCATCTGAGTTGACTATAAGAGGTAATGACAAAGGTACAGATTTTCCACTTTTACATGAGAATGATGCATGCCTAGTTAACTTGAATACATCATGTGTTGAGCTACCCACTACTTTGATCACACCACCTATTTTAGAGGATTATATTGATAATTTGACTTTGCCATGTGATCAAACAACTGAAATACCAACAATTTTGAGAGCACCCATTGAATTAACTATTGATGCAAAAGAATCAATGTTTAATCATTTTGATCGACCTCTAATCTTGGTGATGATTGTGTCGAATGACTCATTGCATGTTTGCTTATCTAAGCATGTTGTAGCATGTAAATTTGATTCAAATAAGGTTTATTCACCAATGTTGGGATGGTTTAATGATGAACATTGTCAATCTCTTGAAATAAATAAGAGCTTCACTTATATGTGCAAACTGAGTTGCAGTATTTTCAAGCCTTCTAGTTCTTGTGCTAATTTGTTGGCTTTAGATTTTATGAACTATGCAAGTTACTCATCTATTCATGTGTCATATATGCAAAAATCAAGGGAAGTAAAAATGGATGACGTATACATATACAACATGTACACCTTGTCTCTTTTGTTAGCCACATTTCAGATTAAGCAACGCCGAGGACGGCTTTGTTTTCAAGAAGGGGAGGATGATGAGGACATGACTACCTTGGATGAGACCAAAAATATTGCATACATGCATATTTCTCAGGTGATTTCTAGTGCAAACTATTCAATAATATATTTATGTTATCCAGAACAAAAATACTTCATCCATACTTGCAATATTCAGATTGCTTAATCATATTCTTGCTTGTTCTTCGATTGCTTGCAGGAATAGACCTTTGTGGTCAGGTTGATCGTGCTCCAGCATGGTCAATAACCTCTCGGAGTTGGTTTAGCGATTGCTAAGGCGCAACGTCGTGAACGTTTGTAGTCGGATCGTCAAAGTCGTCTCCACCAAATCGATAGTTATCATCTCATCGAAAGATCGGGACACCCTCGCCTCTATCAAGTGGTATCAGTTTTCAGGTTGCTCGGTGAGAATTTCCAATTATCCGTAGATTAGATTTATTTTCTTACCTATTGTCCAAGAAAAAGGCACAAAAAAAAGTTAGATCTATTCATCCTTTGTCCAAGCCAGTCTGAGCCTTTGCAATTTTCTTTTCATTGTTTGCATTATTGAATTATCGGTTGCATCGTCGTGTCGAGTTGCTGGTCTAAGTGTCTAGTTCGTTTAGAGTTCCGAGTTCTGTTCACATTAGTCACGCCGCCGCTGCATCGTTATCCCTTCCGTTGATCACCATCCATCCATCAATTTCCACCACGTGCTACCCACCGTTCATTGTCATAACCATAGTTGAGATCGTTCACATCTTCGCCTGATCCAATCTGCATCTTATCCAGTTTGTCTTGGAAAGAGGGAGAAAAAAAAAGAGAGAAAAAAGGAAAAAAAAGAAAAAGAGAGAGAAGAAAAAGAAAAAAAAAGCGTGAGAAAAAAAAGAGAGGAAAAAAACCGGATCTATCTAGAATCAATCTCGTACCTGAATTCGGATTGGAATCTGTTTTGCGCACTGTTCAGTAAAACAGGTGTATCTTCCTCATACGAAGTCCGTTTTGACTCCGTGAGTACTCAAATTAAAGCTAGAGACGAGGCGCATCTAAATAGTTGCAGAAACTAGTTCAATATTTGACACCTCAAAATCGGCTTCTAAATAGGTGTTTTTGCCCTCTGAAGTTCGTGAACACAGCTTGTTCCAATTTTTCAGGCCAGTTTTAGAATTCTTTGACTCCTCATATCAACTCGGAATTGAGTGATTCTTTTTGCATTGGAAAGCTTGAGTTAGTAGCATTCTTTGAAAGAATTTATCAGAAAATTGGCTCAAACTTTTCAAGAGGAAAGTTGGAGAGAGTTGTTGTATGTCCTGTTTGGCAGTTGTTTTTCATCATTATCTTCACTGCCGTTGTGATCTTCACTTATATCTTGCTGTCAAGAGCTACTTAGTATCCTTCATTGATGCTAGTTGTGCTATGCCGTGACCTCATTAGTGTTCTAGGCTCGCGTCTCTAGTCCGGTCTAGCCTAGGACCAGCACAGTACCGTCGTTGAGCGTTTATTCAACATTGCATCTTTGAATTGATTATTGCTAATCTTTTGCTACCATATATAGCCAACCCAGCTCCACATATTTCTACACCGTGTATCGTCGCTCCCCCGGCAATCGCTTTACTCAATATTCGAGTTACTTGACACGCTGGTTGCCGATCACCGCCTGCTGCATGGTAAGAACTTGTAAGACATTGATATTTGCTTTTCTGTGAGCGTTTTACCACCACATCCTAGTAGTTATAGGAACATTATTTTTGGATTTTGTTTCTTGTTCTACTAATCATGACAGGATCAGAGTCAATTCATGGGCTTTGTCGATCGCGGGAGACATGCCACCACCTATGCAAATACCACAACCGTCACGAGAGGTGCACAAACATCCAAATGCACATGATCAGGTTCATGTTTCTATACCACCATTTAATGGCCGTTTTAGACCTCCTTTATATATTGAATGGGAGTTAGACATAAATAATATATTTGCTTCCCATAATTTTGATGAGCGTAAAAAGTTATGGTTGCGGTTGGTTCTTTCACTGGTTATGCTCTAGTTTGGTGGAGTGAATATTGTCGGTTACACCCTGATTATGTACCTAATACTTGGGATGATTTAAAACATGTCATGAGAGATAGATTAAATCGATGTTTATTATACTGTGGCATGATTAAAAACTAGAACATTTAAAACAAGGTAGTGACACCGTAACAAAATATTATGATGATTTACAAACTACCTTGTTGCACTCATTTTAGAAGAAAGTGAAGAAGATTTTATGGATAGATTTTGGGAGGATTAAACCATAATATTCAGGAGATACTAATTCATGAAGAGTGTTATCCTATGGACCATTTGTTTCGTCTTGCTTGCAAAGCTGAACAGGAAATAAAACGACGTGTTGCCCACAAGGAGAACAAGCGCACGGTGCACATTCCAACTGTTGATACAGATGTTTATTCAACTACTAGGCGTACTATGACAACCACATCCGTTGTTGCGAGGACTACATCATCTCCACCATGTGACACATCACCATCGAGAGTGCCTGCATCATCTGAGTTGACTATAAGAGGTAATGACAAAGGTACAGATTTTCCACTTTTACATGAGAATGATGCATGCCTAGTTAACTTGAATACATCATGTGTTGAGCTACCCACTACTTTGATCACACCACCTATTTTAGAGGATTATATTGATAATTTGACTTTGCCATGTGATCAAACAACTGAAATACCAACAATTTTGAGAGCACCCATTGAATTAACTATTGATGCAAAAGAATCAATGTTTAATCATTTTGATCGACCTCTAATCTTGGTGATGATTCTGTGTCGAATGACTCATTGCATGTTTGCTTATCTAAGCATGTTGTAGCATGTAAATTTGATTCAAATAAGGTTTATTCACCAATGTTGGGATGGTTTAATGATGAACATTGTCAATCTCTTGAAATAAATAAGAGCTTCACTTATATGTGCAAACTGAGTTGCAGTATTTTCAAGCCTTCTAGTTCTTGTGCTAATTTGTTGGCTTTAGATTTTATGAACTATGCAAGTTACTCATCTATTCATGTGTCATATATGCAAAAATCAAGGGAAGTAAAATGGATGGCGTATACATATACAACATGTACACCTTGTCTCTTTTGTTAGCCACATTTCAGATTAAGCAGCCGAGGGCGGCTTTGTTTTCAAGAAGGGAGGATGATGAGGACATGACTACCTTGGATGAGACCAAAATATTGCATACATGCATATTTCTCGGTGATTTCTAGTGCAAACTATTCAATAATATATTTATGTTATCCGAACAAAATACTTCATCCATACTTGCAATATTCAGATTGCTTAATCATATTCTTGCTTGTTCTTCGATTGCTTGCAGGAATAGACCTTTGTGGTCAGGTTGATCGTGCTCCAGCATGGTCAATAACCTCTCGGAGTTGGTTTAGCGATTGCTAAGGCGCAACGTCGTGAACGTTTGTAGTCGGATCGTCAAAGTCGTCTCCACCAAATCGATAGTTATCATCTCATCGAAAGATCGGGACACCCTCGCCTCTATCATGATCTCGAAGGAGAAGTGGCCAAGTGGATGAGCAAAGGCTCTCTCACCGAAATATGAGCAAATCCAAAGCTAGCCTCCACTAGGAGATGGGAGGGTCATATTTATAGTCTGAGTGCAAATGGAAGTCAAAACGAAGGGGTACATGGGCTTCAGCCTGCATCAGGCGTCGGACGTCCGGAAGGCGTCGGACGTCCGGAGGCTCGGGAAGGTCCGGTCGTCCGGACCCGTTCGGTCGTCCGTCGATTCTTCTCTGCCGTAGGCGCGTTGGTCGTCCGTAGGGGGCCGGTCGTCCGGGGCTTCAGGAGGGTCCGGACGTCCGGAGGCTGTCGGTCGTCCGTAGTTTTGGCTCGGGTGATTGTCGTCCGGACGTCCGGCAGCTCCGGTCGTCCGTAGATCTGGTTCGGTGACGAAGTTCGGACATCCGGGCGTGGGGCGTCCGTGTCTGGGAGAGTGTCGGACGTCCGAGTCTTCCGGTCGTCCGGCCGCTGGGGACTCCGCAGCTCGCGTTTTTCCGTCTTCTCTTCGAGCTTCCCTCGCGGATGGTGTAGATGTTCCTTGGCGCTTGCACTCCTCCTCGTCGTCCGTGAAGCTCCGGTCATACCTATGCATGCACCCGAGTGGAGTGTCAAGTAGTATACCATCCTCGAAAGGGTCAAGTGAACACGTGTAAAGGAGAAGATTCACCTTTATGTATGAGAAGTAGAGGTCGCACGTGTCACTTGCCAAACGGACTCTTGACATGGTGATGACCGTAGGATGCTCTGCATCATCCCCTCCCCCTTGGAAAGGATCCGACCTCGGATCGAAAACCAAATCACCATGGGAAAGAGATGGTGGTGCCGTGTCAAAGTGGTCGATCACCAAGCTCTCTTCATCTTGAAGCTCGAAATGGGCACTCTCCAATGTCGCGCCATCTTGTGATTCCTTCAAAAGGAGTAAATAGAACAAACACTTGGAAAAACAAATGTGGTTAGCGTTAGTGCAAAACCAAGCATTCAAGAGGTGATTCACCAAACAAGTGTTGTCATCGAGCATAGCATAGGGTGTGACAAAGGATTGTGACATGGCATGTAAGCATATGAATTGAGCAAAATCAAGGTCATCATGGAAACAAGCATGTAAACGTGAGGTAGTGATGCAAATATGTGTGACAAGAGAATAAGCATCTACCTCAAGAGCATAGCAATCATGCATAAAGCGCTCGACAAATGGTCGATGGTAGGCATAGGAATCATTGACAACACCAAATAAGATGAGATGTCTAAACACATGGGTCAAGTGCAAGACAATCCAAGCATATCATGCATAGGGTGTAGTGAAGATAGTATGGCACTCAACACAATAGAAAGAGCAATTGTTCATCATGTGTGAGGCAATCAAGTCAAGCATGTAGCAATCAATGGGGCATGGCATATGTGAAGTAATGACATTGTTGCAACCAAACATATGAGAGGAGCAAGTAATCCGAGAATTGGATGCAACACACAAGGTACATATATCATGATGCATGGGAATGTGATAATGGCAAGTCGAAGCAAGATCTCTACTAAGTGCGCAATCAAGTGGTCCAAGATGACCAATAAGTCTCACGTGTAAGCAACACAAGTAGTATGATCCATAATATCCATGCTCAAGAAAGATGTCACCTTGAAGGCATGTCCTTGTGCATTCTTCACAATGCCGAAGCACAAACAAGTGCGATGTAGAATCGTCGTGGTAGAAGGTGGTTCGCTCTCAAGAGCTCGAGTGGTCAACTCACGTGAAGTGGAAGTCGACACAAAGTCCAAGTATCCTACACATGCACAAAGCAAAACAAAGAAAGTATGCGCATGGTAGACAAACGCATCATCCATCATGATGGTTCTCATCCTTTGCACAAAACCATTAGAAGGACAAGTGCATGAATAATATGATGCAACAATGGCGATATTCATGGCACTAGGTATATGGTGCAAAGAGTTAAGACAAGCATGCTTCACAAGAATTATGTCAAAATCTCCAAATATATGCGAGAATGCTATGGGGCAATCTCATGAGCAAGGCGAGAATCATTGTTGCACTCAATACATGGCAAATCATCTAGCATGAGGGAGGCAACACATAGAGATATATGACAAGAAGCAATATGAATCATGTGCAAAGCATATAGATGGTTGTCATCAACCGCATGAAATGGTGATGCAACATAAGCAAGCATAGTAATCAAGTCATGCAAACTAGTGGGCGAAGATGCAACACACTAGAAGAAATCATGGCAATCATGTCATGTAAACAAATAATAGGCATAGGGAATGCACATGACATATCGCAAGCACGAACACAAAGCAAGATCATAGTGTCATCATAGGCATGGGGCACAAAGCAATCATGGCAATACCAAACAATATCTCCACCACGCTTGCAAATACACATACAAGTACTGGAATCAATCATCATGTGTAATGCAAAGCATGGGTCACAAATGCATGGCAAATGCATAGGAATGGGCATATCATGCAAAGTGAACATGGCAACATGGGCAAAAGATATATAATGGAGAACAACCCATAGCCAAGTGAGGGCCATGTAGAAGAAATGCGTGAAGTCTTTGCGCGAAGAGAGCGGTGGGAAAGTCACTCCATGGGATCCCAAATCATCGTTGCTCTCTAGAGCTCGTTTTGTCAACTCGTGGGATTGCGAGTTTGACAAGTATTCATGGGTACCTACACAAAAGAGACACAAACCAAAGAAATTGTGCGCGTGGTAAATGTACACATCATCCATCATGATGTGTATGTGCACGTGTGAGTTAGCACAAGATAAGCATCGCTCAAAGAAATTTGATGCATGGTATAAGAACATGTCATCCATCAGGAAAGAATAGTTATTATGTATGACACGATGGGGACACAAATTGAGAATGCAAGTATATGGCACATCAATATCATGTTTATTCATGGGGAGCATATGGTGCACAAAAGTATTGGGATCATGCAATGAATGGGATGAATCAAAATCTCCTAAAATGTATGAGGAAACTATGGGGGTCTCCTCATGAGCAATATCGGAAACATCACATGGAGAAAATGGACAACATCCAAAACAATGCATATCCGAAGCTAGGTGGTCATGGCATGGCATATGAGATAAATGATGCAAAGGAAGCATATCAATATCATCACAAGAAAAACAAATGCCAATAACCATGGGCTTGTCATGTATGCCATATGTGCAAATTGGGTTTATTTTAATGGCATATGCATAGTCACTATGAAGAGATTGCAAATAAGACATATGGTTGATCTCATGCATAGCATATGACAAGTCAAGCGGATTAGCAAACATGATGTGACCTAAAGAATTGTCACAAGAAATCCTATGTAACATGGCATCACAACTAATAGACTCCACATGAGAATCATCATATTCATCATAAATGGGCAAATCGTCACATGGGGAAATCATACTAGAATGAAGCATGTCAATAGGGTGATCAACATCATGCAAGCAATCAATGTCAAAATAGTCCACTAGTGGGACGAGAGCATCACCGTCACCTTTGTTACCTTTGTCATTCCACTCAAGTGGTGTAGGTGAGGTGGGGAAGACCAAATGGTGGTCATCTTCATCTTGATGGAACCATGTGGGGGGTGCATCATATTCCACCATGGCCATCGTCTTGTCCAAAGGGAGGACGAAGTAAATCGAGGATTGCGCGTCATCATAAATGGGACCTAGCACCAAATGAGAAGACACAATAGAGGTAGAGGTCAAGTTGTTAGAAAT